>PVJC01024589.1:0-25438 GCA_004026665.1 Murina feae | reverse complement strand
CCTGTTCACAGAGGCCTAACCTTTAAACAGTACACAAGGTTGCACCCCAGAGGACACATTTCAAAGCCCCTCACTGAGACACAGGCAGGTGTTGTTTGTTTCGGAGGAAAAGGAGGCCTTCTCAGGACAGTCTGACGGTAAAGAGCGTGTTTCTAACTCGGGCATCTGGCTGATATTTCTGTCACTAAGCATGCAGGGTAACTTTTGGTTCAAGTGTCTAAAGTTGCTGTTAGACACGATATACGTAGTTAAAGTAACAATGTCCCATGAAACTTTTGATTAAATAGTATGACCTGGGTACCATGCTAGATTAAACCCATATTGATCTTTCTGCTAAAGAATGGCAAATTCCTAACCAAACAATAAGCATCCATTTATTTGGGTAAAAATTAGATCCACTCTTACTATTTAGCGACTGAAGTTACCTAACTGTAAATCTAATAGATTTTACATAGCTTTTCCTAACCTGCATTTCAGGGCCTGAGCATGATGCTGGCTGCAATCTCAAGAGCACCTGACAGCCCCAGACTTCTCCCTTAGGAGCTGAGCATGCCGTCCATGCTTCCTTTTATATGCTCCTCTTTATCTTTTATCTGCCAACATAGCTCTATATTATCTTTGATTAAATTTTTGCCTGTTGAGGGAACATTTTTCTTTTTCTATGTTTAAAGTATTAGCATATCTGGGGCTATATTTTAATCCTATTTAAATATTCCTTAACAGTTGTCGATAAAATATTTTAGTGTGCCGAGTATCGCCTAATTGATATGCCACTGAGTCTGCCTGGAGAAAGAGCATTGTAAACTCACTTTCCATCCATCCCCTCAATAAATCAGCGCTCCTGTGGTGTGGGAACCCAGTGGGAAGAGCTAAAGCTGCAGTTCTGATTAACACAGAGGAGTCCGAAACGTTTCTCAGCTTTGAATGATTCCATTCATCAATAATTCAGCTCCAGTGTTGCCATAGAAGGTCCCAGGGAAATCCCTGTGCTTTTCCAATGCCAGGCAGAGAGCTGTTCTGGAAGGTTCTATGTTTACCGGCCTGTTTCTAATGCATCTCACCTTCTGGGTGATACTGGTAATCTCCAGAAATCGGGCCCAAAGGGTGATGTTGATACCTTCCTGTCAGTTGTGCCCAGCTCAGGAGTCTTCTGTGCAGCCTGTGGGCAGACACCTGACAGAGTGGGGACCACCGAAATATTTAGCTAAGGTCTTAGCAGAGACTCTGACTGTACTATTAAATGTAAAAATGCTGATATTAATCCTCACTAAATGTTTTATTAAGAATGTTTTTAAAAGGATAAATTTTCTATCATTTTATAAGACACTATAAAAAGACATTTTGACGAAGGTGATCAGGTGAAATTTAAGCAAAATATTTTAGGTTTTGTGTAAGTTACAATAGTCCATTATCAAAGTGTCAAATATTTAACATGTCTTGATTTTATTATTAAAAAAATATAGCCCAGGCCAGGTGGCTCACTTGTTTAGAGGATCATCCCCATCTGCCAACATTGTGGGTTTGATTCCTGGTCAGAGCACATATAAGAATCAAGCAATGAATGTGTAATAAGTGAAACAAGTCAGGGTTTCTCTCTCTCTCCCTCTCCCTCTCTCTTTCTCTCCCTGCCTAGTTCTGACTGTAGAATCAGTAAAGTTTAAAAAAAAGAGGCATAAAGAAGAACTATAAGATGGCCACCTAAGGAAGGAAATATTATAATCACACAGCCATGAAATTTGGGCCAGAATGCATATAAAGAGAGCAATTGTTTCTTATGTCAAGGAACAATTTGCCATTTTTCAAGTATTCTGAAAAGAAGAGATTACAGGACTGTTTTTAACTATAGCAGGTTTTTCAAATGTATATACAGTAATCTCATTATACCTGGGGTGCAGAATTTTCTGTCTCGCTTTGCAGGCATTGCCCTTTTTAAGATACACTTGTGTAACCAATGGACAATTTAACCACTTGACGTTTTCATTCAGTTCTGTGCTCTCAGTGATCATGGTTGAAGCTGGCAAGGTGTAAGGTGGTGGAAACATCCAGGCAGTGGCAGAAATATCTATTTATCCCCAAATGTTAACAAGCACACAGGTAGAATATGCCTACCAAGTTACCAGTAAGACAGAATCACATTGGGCAGAGACGTCTTATTCACAGACCTCATTATCTCAAGGCACCTGGACAGGACAAGTGTACCCTTGTTCCCTTCCCTGTGAGAAAACGCCAGAGAGGGGAGGTTCCAGTGATTCACACTGTAACGATAAGTGCCACATTCGAAAACGGGACAAAAGCAACAGCAGGACACTGTCACCTGGAGGGCCAGCAGAAAAACTTGTTCAGGGGCCCCAACAAGTCACATGACCCAGTCCTTTGTTGAAGGTACATTAGTAGGCCATTAGAGTGATGCTGACGCACAATCCAGAAATGGTCAAACAATTTGCACACAGTCTCCTACCGTCAAATGATTCCCGTTTCCTACACAACCCGGTTTGTATACATGAGCAAGAATATCGGTTGCTTGATACACAATTGGGCCCAGCATGAGGCAACTACTGCCGCAACCCATTTTTGACCCCAGTATTCATTGCATTTGAGCAAGTTTCCTTGTAAGGCATAGGAAGTAATATCTGCATAAAACAGGTCCAGAGTTGTGAGTGAAACACATCATTTGAGAAAAGGCGATTGCTCCTTTTACTATAATTCTTTGACCATATATGCATAGCATTACAAAGTCCTTGCTTCATGATACCTCTCCATCATTTATCCATCTAGGACATTCTCTTGTCATATATTCCTCTATTTACTTATTTATAACAAAAATATATTAACGCTCATCAACGCACCTTTCAACTCTAAACCTAGCCCATTCAAAGTAACTCATTTCTACCCCATGTCCCTTCCGCATCCTGAATCCTCTATCCCCGGGACCAGAGAAAGAACCCCTCACCTGAATCTTGCTCTTTCTTCTAATCTGGAGAAGTGTGTCACTGAAATTATCTATTTTTAGTTCTGATTGTTTTCAACCATATTGCATAGCTATGCTGTACATGATCCCCGCTGACTTACTTTTTTTTTTCACCGAATATTTTATTGCTACGATTACTTCTCATTGGTCCTTGTTGCTACTATTCAATCATTTTGACTGCTGAGTAATATTCTGGTGTGTAAATATTCCCTGAGTGAATTCACCCATGCTTCCACGATGGGCTTTTGGATTAGTGCTGCTATGACAGTAAAAGCTGTTACAAATATTCTTATTTACCCAAGCCTGCCTCTAGCATTTGAGGGCTCTGAAGCACCGCTACAAATGGAGGCTTGCACATCGTATCTCAAAACTCTAAAGGGGATAAATTCAGCAACCCGAGGACCCATAGGCTGTGCCTCTGGAATGCACCCCCCAGTCCACAGAGTAAAGGAACTATGCGTGTCCTAAGCTCCCCACGCCTTTATGATCTGAGCGGCAGAGTAAACGGAAGCTGAACCTGGGCTGGAATGCCCGGGAGGAGACAGGCCCCACCTGCACTCGCCTGGGACAAAGTGAAACTTCCTAGACAGCAATGTAAGGTGAGTCCCCTGGCTTTTCTCACCTGAGATTTCATGTAGTTCTAAGCCCCTCCCCAAACTCTGCCATCCAATCAGAAGGGAGGCAGTGTTGCTGTCTGGTGAGCCTGATCTGCCTGGCCCCTGGCCCTGGGTAATTGGGGGACAGCCATCCTTTCTCTGGTCTCCCAGGGCTTGGCTGCAATCCACCCATAGCCTCCACATGCACACACCCACACTCCACCCTCGGACATGATCCTGATGGGCCAGTGGGGCCTCACCTATAATTCTCATCAACCCCATTACCAATTTTTCAAGAAAATGTCTTACGTTACCAAACACGTTTTTAAGAAGCATTTGTATTTCCGTGTTTGTCTTATGTAGGGTCCTCCCAAACGTGGGCTCAATCAGGGGGTCTCACTTCCCTTGTGTACAAATAGGACTGTGAGTGCCCATGGGCAAGAATTCCTTTTCCTAGGGCTGATGGCTAGAAACAAGAGAAATCTATTCTCTCCCAGTTCTGGAGGCCAGAGTCTGAAATGCAGATGCTGGCAGGACCGCCCTCCCTCTGCAGGGGTAAGGGGTTTCCTTTCACACTTCTTTCCTGGCTTCTATGGTTCTAGCAGCCCTTTGGGTATTAGTTGCCCAGGCTGACCTAACAGGCTGTCATCGACTGGGGGCCTTAAACAATAGAAATGTATTTCTTACGGTTCTGGAGTCTGGAAGGTCAAGTTCAAGGCACCAGCAGGGTTGGGTTCTTCTGACAACTCACACCTTTGCTTGCAGGTATCACCCTCTTGCTGCCTCTTCCATGGCTGGCTGTGCATGCTGCACCCTGGTGCTCTTTGGATGTCCTAATCTCCTTCTCTTGTAAGGACACCAGTTAGATTGCATTATGCCCTCCTCTCCCTGCCCCCTGCCAAGAAGGCCTCATTTTAACTTAATTACCTCTTTAAAGGTTCTTTCTCCAAATGAACTCCTATTCTGAGGCACTGGGAGGTTAGAACTTGAAGACATAAATCTGGAGGACACACAATTCAATCCATAATTCTTGGCATTTTGAGGCTTGTAGACATATCATTCCAATTTCTGCCTTGTCTTTACATCTCTATGTGACTTGTCTTCAAAGGACACTTGTCTTTGAACTTTGGGCCGGCCCTAATCCAAGATGATCTCATCTCAAGAGTCTTAACTTAATTATATCCAGTAAGGCCCTTTTTCTAAATAGGGTCACAGGTTTTTGTTTGTTTGTTTGTTTATTTTTTGTTTTTGACTTTAATTCACAGTGGACATACCTTTTAAGGGGCCACAATTTAATCTAACATAATGCCATTTTTATAAAGTGAAAAGCAATTGAAACTAAATAATATATTTAAAATGCAATTGCTGGGTAGAAAGATATACAAATGTTCCCCTTTACAAGCTAAACTGTTTGTTTTCCAGAACGAATGCACCAGTTCATATGTCTACAGCAATATCAAGGGGTTCAGTAGTTTCTGATCCTATCACTCACTAAGCAGTGTTTGTCATTGAGTACTTTTGCCAATAAATGGAGGTAAAGGGCATTTTGTTGTTGCTCTGGTTTGCATTTCTCTGAGCCCTACTAATGTGATTGTTTTTGAAGAGTTTTTAAATTATTATTATTACTAGAGGCCTAGTACATGGAATTCATGCACGGGGGGTGGGGGTGAAGAGGGTCCCCCAGCCCAGCCTGCACCCTCTCCAATCCGGGACCCCTCAGAGGATCGGGTCTAAACGGGCAGTCAGATAGCCCTCTCACAATTCTGAACTGCTAGCTCCTAATCAATCGCCTGCCTGCCTGGTTGCCCCTAACTGCCCCCCTGCCGGCCTAATCTCCCCTCATGCCCTCCCCCCAGCCTGGTTGCCCCACACAGCCTGCTGTTCAGTCGTTCGGTCATCCTCACCAACCCACCTGCAGAGCTGAGGGGTCTTGGCAACACCATCTTGTGGCTTTTAGTGCTGCCATATTTGAGGGCATGGCAGTCAATTAGCATATTCCCTCCTTATTGGCTGTGGGTGCCTCCATCTTTGTGATGGTGTGAGGGTCAATTAGCATATTCCCTCCTTATTGGCTGTGGGAGTCACCATCTTTGAGAGTGGGGCAGTCAATTAGCATATTCCCTCCTTATTGGTTGTGGGCACCTTCATCTTTGTGATGGTTGAGGGTCAATTAGCATATTCCCTCTTTATTAGATAGGATAGTTAGTATTAGGTATTGCAAATCGACACTTGTACAAGATTTTGCCAAGATTTTATTTAGTCATTAGTGACAAGTTTTATGTCAAGTATAACCTTGAAATAAAAATTCTACATCATCAGCAATTAAAATAATCTTAATATCTGTAAAAAAAAATCTTGTCTAATTCAGGACAAGTCATCTATTCTTAAGAACTGTTTCTCTCAAAGTTTAAAAAAAGGGAAAAAAACAAGGTGGAGTAAGAGGCAAAATTAGACTAGTTTTTTCTTATATGGTCCTTCTAAAATTTGGAGTTTCAGTTTCTAAGGACTAAATTTCCACATCTCTAGCTCCCTTTTGGCACATGGGCACCACCATTAGTGCTTGTCATCAGCCTAATACATCCTGAAGAAAAAAACATCTGACCACACGTCATTGTTATATTTCAGATTAGTGCATATGCCACATATTTGCTTTAGATCACCATCAGCATCTTCTGCTTTCTAAAGTTAGAAATAAAAAAAGAAGAATTGCAAATGCACAATAGGACCAATCAGTGGTTGCTCATTCATCATGCAGCCTTCAACTGTGTTGCCTAAAGGAGGATCAGAACTGCAAATATGTGCGGTGCCACCTGCTGAAATGGCTATTTCCTGCTCCTCTCCAGGCATTTATTAGGGACATAAGCAGGCTATCTGGATGACTCAACATGAAGCTCCCAGGAAATGAAGAGGCTGTTAATGACAAAATGCCATAGTGGCTGAAATTATAGCTGTAGTCATTTACTGACTGTATATGAAGCTGTCAAACTTTTTGAATTTCCAGTTGAGACAATCAGCTGATCTTGCATGTATCATGGTGTAATATTTGAGAGCAGCAAACCCCAATGGAAGAACCTAATACATCAATAATTGCATTGTTGCGGGGAGGGGGCTCTATGGAAGTGAAGTTGTGGAAGACAATTGTGACCCTTAAAGTATAATTTAAATGTTTAATATTGTTACTACTGATAGTTTCAGTTATGACTTGTTTGCTACAAAGAGAGAAATCAGAATTCTCCTAAGAAAAGACAGATAACAATACCAATGGCACATTCCAAAGACTCATGATCCTGAGAATCGACTGTTTAAGAAGAAAAGCATAGAGGATGCACCAGTCTGCAGTGGCACCAGCAATGTATGAGAGCTCCCTTTCCTCCCCATCCTTGCCCACACTTGTAGTTTGTTGAATTGTTGATGGTAGACATTCTGACAGGTGTGAGGTGGTACCTCATTTTTGTTTTGATTTGCAACTCTCAGATGATTAGTGACTTAAAGCATTTTTTTTTCATATGCCCCTTGGGCCTTCTGTATGTCCACTGTTACCATTTGCAACAGCATGGATGGCCCTGGAAGGCATCATGCTAAGTAAAATAAGAGAAAGATAAGTATCAGATGATCTCACTCATATGTGGAGTCCAACATAAATAGATGAACAAAAATAGATTCAGAGACATAGAAGCATCAAACAGACTGTTGAACCTCACAGGGGAGGCTGTGGAGGGTGAATGGGTGGGAAGAGATCAACCAATGAACTTGTATGCATAACCCATGGACACAGACAGTAGAGTGGTGAAGGCCTTGGGTAGGGCGCGGAGAGGGCTGAAAGAGGTCAATAGGAGAAAAAGGGAGACTTTCAACAATAAAGATTAAAAATAAAAGAAAATTCAGATGCAGGGGGGGCATGGAAAATTATACCCTAAATGTTTCCTCTAAAGTTTCAGTAAAAATTATAGGAAATATCATAGAAATAATGAAATATTAAAGTGCTTCCCTGCCAACTTGCACCTACCACATGCAGGGAACTGAATAAAGATATAATCCCTGTCTTCAAAAAATGTTAAAGCCCATTGGAAACAAAACCATAAAGAAAAGATGCTTTCGGTACCAGCTTCAGAGGAGAATCTGCCATCATCAATAAACTGCATGGAAGAAGCCGAGAAATAAAGATGACTTCAGCTTGCCTGAAGAAATAGCTATTGTCGTCGGAGCTTTGAGTTGCCTGGATCTATCAGGGGTGTAATAAAGTAGAAGTCTTCATTAATAGACAGAAAGTTCTGCTTAAAATTTGAATGATCTTTCATTGAATACAGTAAGTCCACTACTAAATATCACTCAAAATAAGGGGACAAAGGCACTTCATCAGTAATTTCACTATATAGAGAGAGAAAAAATAGGAGGCATTAGGATATCCTTTAAAATACAAATTTTTCTCTCTATTTTGCTTTGAAGGGGTACTTCAGAACTCCCTGTCTCACTTCAGAAGCACCTTCCCCTGCTTTGAGCCCCCTGTGGGTTCCCTACATACCCCCACACAACCCCCTGGAGACCATACACAGTGGAAAGTCCAAAGAGTGCCTCACTCCTGAGTGCCAAGCAGTGTGTGGCCGCCCTGACAGGTGCCACTACCCCTCACCATCCCGCCCCTTACACTGAGCATGAAATGAAATGACAGACACCTTGCTCCCCTACGCTGGCCCCAGCTAATCTTGTGAAAAGGAAAGTTTCCCTAAGACCTTCTAAATCCATGTATTAAAATCTATGGCACATTTTGCTTTTATCATGAGGTTTGAGGTTCTGCCATCATAGTAGCTTTTTCCAAATAGAAAATAAAGGTGTTTTATGTATACTATTTCATTGCTCCGTGTTTTAATCAAGATTCTGGTCACATGACCTTGGGGCAGGACAGAATCAGGCTCTGGCTTCTGGATACAAATGTCCTGAGTCAAATTTCAGCAATCTGTGGTCTTGGGGAATTACTTCACCTCTCTGCACTTAAGTTTTAAATCTGTAAAATGGAGTAATAAGACAAACTCATGTTATTATTGTTGAGGTTGATTTACTACATGTGAATGTATAAAATATCTAGTAAGTGTTGGCTGTCATGTAAACTTAGATTCACCATGTGGCCAGAGATAATTTGAGAATAAAACTACAAGACTGTGGACCCACTTGGTCATTTGGTAAGCAAAGCAATGACATGACTGTATAAAGAAGAAAAGTAAGCCAGCACAATAGAAGACAATTATTGGAAGACCAACTCACTTCAAGCATAAGAGAATGGATATAAAGCAAGAGTTCCAGAAAAAGTATTAGAATAGAATCAAACTCTCACATTCAAAAGGATATTTTTGGAATATTATTATAATTTAATAAGTGGTACCCTAATTGTCCAAAAACAAGTTAGCAGTTAAAATCTTCTGATAGTATTGAGCCTATGGGATTTAAGCATAAGTTGAATTTTTGACTCAGTGTTTCCTTAGGGCAATTTCCAATTCTGACAGTGTAGAATTCATTTGTAAATTTGAATTTAATTTGGACAGTCCATGTTAATCATTTTCATCAAATGACTTGGGGGGTACTGCTGTGAGTCCCTCTTCCCTTCCTTCCTCAGGCTCTCATCTTATAAATGCTATCACTATCCACCCAGGTACTCCAGCCAAAAACCTTGATTTCAGGTCCTTTTGATTCTACCCTCAAATTACATCCTACATCCATCTGGTTTTCTCCATCCTCCTGCCATCTTCCTGGTCCAACCCACCAGTCTCTCACCTGAGTGTCCTATCTTAAAACTATATTTCCAGTCTTGTCTCTCTCCAGTCTCTGAGAGCAGCCAAAGAGATGTCACCCTTCTTAATAGGGTCATCTAATGTTTTCTCACTGCTTGTGAAATAAACCCCAATCTCCATGCCATGTCTCTGCTTGTCCCTGGGCCACATCAACCAACCTAGCTCCTGACTCCCCAGTTACACTGCCTTCTTTTGTTCCTTCAATTTGCCAGACATTTTCCTGCCCTTTTATCTGCTGGGAATACTCTTTACTCGATACAACTTCTGTGTCTATTACATAGCATGTGCATGTCTATGCATGTGTACATATACTCACTGATGAGAGAGAAGATTGTGGACACTTAGAATTTGAGAGAATTGTATTAATCCAATAAACCTTGTCTCTGAGCATAATGAATCCAGTGCTGGCAGGCAGTCCCCAGAACCTGGTCTCTCACTGATTTTGCTGTCCTCCTTACAGCCATCAGTCACAGGCAGACCTGCTTTTGTGCAGTAAGATGGTTGCTAGTCTGATGTGTCTTTTTCTCAGCTAGTCCAGCAGTAGGGGAGGTGCATCTCCTTCCTAGCCGCTCACTCAGAAGACCGCATGCCCTCTAATGAGATCTGATTGGCTAAGCTTCCTGGACAGGAACATTTTTAAGAACATATATTTTATTGATTTCAGAGAGGAAGGGAGAGGGAGGGAGAGATAGAGACACCAATGTTGAGAGAGAATCATTGATTGGCTGCTTCCTGCACTCCCCCTACTGGGGATCGAGCCCACAACCCAGGCCTGTGCCCTGACTGGAACTCGAACAGAACCATAACCTCCTGGTTCATAGGTCAATGCTCAGCCGCTGAGCTACACTGACTGAGTGGGACCATTTTTATTTTATTACTATGGCGAGGGGTTGTGACATTCTAGTCAGCCCTCCCAGGGTCATTCCCCAGAGCCAGGGGCAGAACCACCCCCTTAGGGCAGTTGGCAAAAAATTGTGCAAGGATAATTAATTCCAACATTGGGTACCAGTGAGCCGAAGCATGAGTAAAGTGAACTAAATCTATCCCACTACATGCCACCAAGAAATAAAAGATGTTCTCATTTGTGCTTCATGGGGCAAAGGGCCCATTCTCAGTCAAAGGTGGAAGAATTCCATTGACTCTCTTAGACTTGTCCTGCCTACTTTGGGGCCATTTCCCATCTTTTATACCAAGAACTAGAGGCCCAGTGCACAAAATTTGTGCAACTGGGGGTTGGGGGGTCCTTCAGCCTGGCCTGCACCCTGTTGCAATCTGGAACCCCTCAGAGATGATCGAATGCTGGTTTTAGGGCCCATCCCTGAAGTCGGATATCTGGCAGTCGGATTTCCCTCTCACAATCCAGGACCACTTGCTCCTAACCATTCGCCTGCCTGCTCACTCTTAACCACTCGCCTGCCTGCCTGCCTGCTCTCTCCTAACCACTCACCTGTCTTCCCGCTCAGTGCACGTCATAGCAACCGGTCATTCCAGTTGTTTCACCTTAAAGGTTGCTTAGGATTTTATATATATATTTTTCTGTGTGTATACACTCTTCACCTGGAACATGCTGTGTTGTTGAGTCTCAGGGGTGTCCAAAGGAGCTGTCTTCTGTGACAGAGGTGTTGCCTGTGCTGTCCAACACGTAGTCACTACCCACGCAGGGTTGCGGAACACTGGAAATGTGGCTTGTGTGTCTAAGGAGCTGAAGGTCTAAAATTGTAAGCACCATTCTAGATCATTCCTTTCATCCTCACACCCAAACTTTTCAAGGTAACAGCCAAACTAGTCTGCCAAATCAATCCACTATAATGCATGAAAAATGACTTCATTTATTAGTACTTTCAAATTAAGCGTTTATATTCAATCAGGAATGTTAAAAGCCTTAAAGGAAAAGGGTGACAAACAGTGATACTTGGAACATTTTTCTTTGATGAAGGAGTCTTCTTGATGCCTCTCAAATAGTATCAAATGTTTTGCTGCCTGAAAATGATGCTCCCAGATTAATCACGGGGCAACTGGAACTGAGGCTTGTAGGGCATGAGCACATCTAATAACCTGTTACTGCCCTTGGTTAATAAGCTGTGTATATTTTACTCATTTCTTTTGAGTTAAATTTTGGCCTAAAAAGATCCTAATTTCTTAAAATTGAGAGGGGAGGAGAAGGAGTTTGTGAACAGTGGAGAATCAATTTAGAGGAATTTTAAGAGATGAATGGGCACAACATTAAAGTAAACATGCATAATTTGAAAATAATTTGGGAATTTGCATTGTTTTGACAAATTGAAATCTGCCTCCCTCCATGAGGTTCCAGGGAGACCAGATGGTAGTGTGGTGTATTGGAGGGGGGCCAAAATTGCTTTTGTGCTAATTGACACAGTGTGCTAGGAAAGGTCTCTGGGGAACAGTCCCCAGGGTGCTGATTGCTCTGGAATTCCAGTGGAGAGGAACGGTGTCAGAGGAGAAGGGAAACAAGCTATTGAGGACAAATGTTTCAGATTGTACCAGCTAATTTTATTTTTCATCTTTTATTGAATTAATTGGATAGCATTGGTTAAGAAAATTATATGGGCTTCAGATGTGCAACTCTATGATAGATCATCTGTATATTATATTGTATGTTCACCACCCCAAGTCAAGTCTCTTTCCATCATCATTTATCCCCCTCATTTACTCTCTATTACCTTCCTCCACCCACCTTTCCCTGTGGTAATCACCATATTGTTGTCTGTGTTTATGAGGTTTGTTTTGTTTATTTATTTGTTTTGGCTTAATCCTTTCATCCTTCTCACCCAGCCCTGCAACTCCCCTCCTTTCTGACAGCTGTCAGTCTGTTTTCTGTATGTGTGTATCTGTTTCTATTTCATATGTTAGCTTATTTTGATCATTAGATTCCACATATAAGTGAAATCATATGGTACATTTTTTTCCTAACTGACTTATTTCATGTAGCATAAAACTCTCCAGGTCCATCTATTTTGTCACAAAGGGTAAGATGTCCTTATTTTTTACAGCCAAGTAGTATTCCATTATGTAAATCTTCCACAACTTTTTTATTCACTCACATACTGATGGGCACTTGGGCTGCTTCCAAATCTTGGCTATTGTAAATAGCACCTCAATGAGCATAGGGATGCATATATTCTTTCCAATTTTTGTTTCAGGTATCTTCAGATATATTACAGAAGTGGAATGGCCAGGTCATAAGGCAGTTCCATTTTTAATTTTTGGAGGTAACTCCATACTAATATCCACAGTGGCTCCACCAGTCTGCATTCCCACCAATAATGCATGAGGGCTTCCTTTTCTTCACATTCTCACCAGCACTTGTCTGTTTATTGATTTACAGATGATAGCCATTCTGATAGGGGTGAGGTGATAACTCAGTGTGGTTTTAATTTTGCAGTTCTTTCATGATTAGGGACATTGACCATCTCTTAATATATCAGTTGCCCACTTCTCTTTGGAGAAGTGTCTATGCAGGTCCTTTGTCCACTTTTTAACTGGATTGTTTGTCATTTCAATGTGGAGTTGTAAAAGTCTTTATGAATTTTGGCTATTAATCCTTATCAGATGTATCATTGGCAAATATGTTCTCCCATTCAGGGGGTTGACTTTTCATTTTGTTGATGGTCCTTTGCTGAGCAAAAACTTTTTAGTTTGATGTAGTCCCATTTGTTTATTTTATCTTTTGTTTTTCTTGCCTGAGGAGATATATATAAAAAAAATATTGCTATAAGAAATATCCAAGATTGTACTGCTTATGTTTTCTTTTAGGATTTTTTGTGGTTTCAAGCATAACATTTAAGTTTTTAATCCATTTTGGGTTTATTTTTGTGTGTGGCATAAGAAGGTGGTCTAGCCCTAACAGGCTTGGCTCAGTGGATAGAGCATCGGCCTGTGGACTGAAAGGTCCCAGGTTCGATTCTAGTCAATGGCATGTACCTTGGTTGTGGCCACATCCCCAGTGGGGAGTGTACAGTAGGCAGCTCATTGATGTTTCTCTCTCATCGATGTTTCTAACTCTCTATCTCTTCCCCTTCCTCTCTGTAAAAAAATCAATAAAAATATATTTAAAAAAAAGAAGAAGGTGGTCTAACTTCACTTTTTTTTTTGCATGTATCTGTCTAATTTTCCCAATACCATTTATTGAACAGACTGTCCTTACTCCATTGTATATTCTTGCCTCCTTTGCCAAATATTAATTATAAAGTTGTGGGTTTATTTCTGTGGTCCCTGTTCTGTTCTATTGATCTATGTGTATGTTTTTATGACAGTATCATGCTGTTTTGATTAATATGGCCTTGTGTAATAGTTGATATCAGGTAGCATGATTCCTCCAACTTTTGTTCTTCTTTCTCAAAATTGTTGTAGTTATTAGGGGGTTTTATGGATATATATATATATATATATATATATATATATATAAATTTAGTTTTGTGAAATATGCCATTGGTATCTTGATAAGAATTTGTTGAATCTAAACATTGCTTTTTGATAGCATGGGCATTTTAATGATGTTAATTCTTCCTATCCATGAACATGGTATGTGCTTCCATTTATTTCTATCTTTCTCAATTTCTTTCTTTAGTGTCTTACCATTTTCTGAGTACAGGTCTTTTACCTCCTTCATTGAATTTATTCCTAGGTATTTTATTTTATTTGATACAACTATAAATGGGATTGTTTTTCTTAGTTTCCCTTTCTGATAGCACACTATTTATATACTAGGGGCCTGGTGCACAAACATTTGTGCACTGGGGGGGGGGGGGCGTACCTCAGCCAGGCCTGTGCCCTCTCGCAGTCTGGGACCCCTTGGGGGATGTCCACCTGCTGGTGTGCCTGGCCAGCCTGAGTGAGGGGCTGATGGCTGTTTGCAGGTTGGCCATGCCCCGCAGTGGGTACTCTTACCCCATGGGGGTGTAGCCAGCCTGGGTGAGGGGCAGAGGGCCATTTGCAGGCTGCCCACAGTCCCTTCAGGGTTCGGGTCCCTACTGGGGTGCCTGGCTAGCCTGGGTGAGGGGCTAAGAGCTGTTTGCAGGCTGGCCATAGCTCCCATTGACCCAAGGTCCCAGTGAGGCTGGCTGGAAGCAGGTTTCTGGGGTTTATTTACCTTCTATAATTGAAACTTTGTTGCCTTGGTACCCCGAGCAAAGCCTGGGTTGCCCCTGGCAACCCAAGGTCCCAGCCTGGCAGGTATCTGGGGTTTGTTTATCTTCTATAATTGAAACTTTTTAGCCTTGAGTAGATCTCAGGGTTCACAGGGCTCTGGCTTCCTCCATTACTCGGGACAACTCCAGCTCCATGGCTGCCACCATCTTAGTTTATTTAATTTGCATATTTGCTCCAGATTGGTTGGTGGGCATGGCTTGTGGGTGTGGCTTGTGGGTGTAACAGAGTGAGGGTTAATTTGCATATTACTCTATTATTAGATTAGATAAAAATGCAAGTGATATCTGGATACATATTTGTATCCTACTACTTTACTGAATTCATTTATTAGGTCTAGTGGTTTTTTTGGTAGGATCTTTAGGCTTCCCTGAAGCAGGGGTTCCCCCAGGGGTGAGGACGATGGAGCCCCTAAGCACTAGGACACTTGCATGCATGACTCTGGAGACCAGGTTCTGTGACGCAGGTCTAATTTTATTGAGGAAGTACAGCAGTATATATAGCGAAGGTGGCCAATCATGGAATGCCAGGTCTTCTTAGGGAGCCAATGAGCGTAAAGGTCTGGGTACTGTGTACGTGGCTCTGGGAGGGGCTCAGGCGGGCGTTGCCATCTTCTTGGTTTGCCAGAAAGATCTGAACTGCTGGAGTGTGCTCACAGCATTGCATCAGCCACTGCACTGAGATAAACCTCCTGTGCTCTACCTACATCTCCCACTTACTTTTTTATTAGTGCCTGTTGGATGTGTATAATCATGGCCTGTTGTTCCATTATGTGGGCTACCATGGTGAACACACAGCAGAAGAGGAAGGATGCTATGAGGAACATACCAGCTAAGGTAGCCCAAATGAATAGGTTAACGGGGTTTAGCCAAGAAGTGAGGCAGCTGGAACCCAAAGTAAGGCAGGGTTATGGGCAGCTATAGCATAGCTAGAAGTGCCAGTCCAGCAGTTGCAAAGGATACATTTTGTGGTGGTGCAATTAAAAGAGATTTCATTGCTTATGAGAAAAAGGAAAGGGGGCCTCAAGCAAGGATGAAAGAGATGCTAGGTGGACATATTGGTCCCGTGTCTCCTCTTTAAGTGAGAGGTCCTCCATCTCCGCCACTGGTGGGGTGACTGGTCTCCAACTCATCTCTTAAGGCGTGTGGCTTGCCGTCTCTCACTGGAATCCATAGTGGGTGTCTCTCATCTTCTAGGAAGATACAAGCAAAACCTCTCCCCTGGGTGGAATAGGGAGTTTAGGGCCCCTGTTGATATAAATAGACTGTTTCTTGCCCAATTAATCTGGTCACAGAACTATTGTAAATTGTATAAGGTGAATGAGTCCAGGATGGCTAGTTGAGGAGCTATAGGGGTTAATGGTTAGCAGCTATGGGGTTGATGTTTACTGGAAAGGCTTGAAGGGGTTTTCCTTAATTCTGAGGGTAGAGAAGCCTATAGCTTTTGCAGTGTGGACTGCATAAGCACTATCAGAAAAAGATATTAACTGGATTGTCCTGACAGTACAGAAGTGCATGTATCACCGCACGTAACTCCCCAACTTGTACTGAGCCTGAGTACTATTATTTTAGGGAGGTTTATTGGTTGTAGAACTTGGAGGTGGAACCATCTTCCCCTCCCCCAAAGGCACGGGCTTGGCAGTAGGCTTTTTGGTTTCATTTTTGTCCGAATCCTTCCTTCATGAACCTCAGCAGACCTTATACGCTTGACTACTTTCTCCCAAGTGCCTGGGTTTCATATGGGGGCTTCTAACAACCACGGATTAAAGTGTAATTTACACAAGACAAGCTTTCCTATGAATTTCAACACAATGTGTACAAAATATGATACTTTTACTACTTTGTCATATACTGGCAACCTTTTTAACATCTAAAGACTAGCTATTACAATTTTAGGACTTATTTGTCCATTATATACACAGCAAAACAAAATGCACATAACATATAAAAATGGCTTTATCTGAAAATATCCAAATATGAACACACTAGCATATTACCTTTTGCAATTCTTTTCCTCCCACCTCCTCCAAAATACTGAACAAATATCGACTATAGTGTATGCTCACAGAGGTGGTTTAACAATTCCATTACCAAAAGATGCTACCTCTAAATTTAACATATGTTGGGCACTTCTAAACATCTAGATGGACTAGATGCTTCAGTGGCACTCCCACAGCATCTGGAGTTCCTTTTCTGATATCTTAACTTGCCTACTCTGCAAAAGGGCATGGAGAGCTCACGCCTGAGGGGGCGCATGCCGGGGGGGGGGGGCATTGCCCATGTCGCAGAGGGTCACTCACCTGATCCAACGTTCTGGGGGTCCCTGTTTGGGCGCCATATGAAGCAGGGGGTCTCCCAGGGGTGAGGACAATGGAGCCTCTAAGTGCTAGGATGCTTGCATGCACGACTCTGGAGACCAGGTTCTGTGACGCAGGTCTAATTTTATTGAGGAAGTACAGCAGTATATATAGCGAAGGTGGCCAATCATGGAACTCCAGGTCTTCTTAGGGAGCCAATGAGCGTAAAGGTTGGGGTACTGTGTACATGACTCTAGGAGGGGCTCAGGTGGGCATTGCCATCTTCTTGGTTTGCCAGAAAGATCTGAACTGCTGGAGTGTGCTCACAGTATTGCATCAGCCACTGCACCGAGATAAATCTCCTGCTCTCTACCTACACTTCCCTACTTGTATATACAATAACCTGTCATCCAGCAGAGAGGAACTGTATCTGATGAGAAGGGGAACATGTCCTTGAGGAGGAATGTCTCAGATTGTACCAGCTAATTTTATCACTGGGAATTCAGGATGATGTTTCAAAAAATATCAAGAGGATATTTCTGAGACAGGAAGAGGACTTGGTAAAGAAAGGAAGTAAATTAGCAGCATGCAGGCCAGGTTTGACTTCCCTTTTGTGTGTGGAGGATCCTTAATGTTAGCAAGTATGTATATAGCTGTGGCAAGGAGTTCAAGGGCTTTGTTTTCTAATTTTAAAGTGCTGACCCCATCAATGAGGAAAGAAAGGTCATGAATTGGGAAAGAGCCTACCAGGGTGAAGTATCTTTGCATTGCCTCAAAGAGCATCTGCTGTTTAATTGGAACATTCACACCCTCTAAAGAGCAGTTGTGTAAAATGACACGTTGAGAAAGATATCAATGGTTTGGGGATTTCCAAAGAAGAGGCAAATTCCTGCACTGCTCAATTTCACAGTTTTACTCCTGGGAAGCTGGGGTTTGTTTAGTCCTAGGGCAGTGGTTCTCCACCTTCTTGCCCTTTAAATACAGCTCCTCATGTTGTGGTGACCCCCAACTATAAAATTATTTTCATTGCTACTTCATAACTGTAATGTTGCTACTGCTATAAATCATCATGTAAATATCTGATACGCAGGATGGTCTTAGGCAACCCCTGTGAAAGGGTCATATGACCACTAAAGGGGTCACAACCCACAGGTTGAGAACCACTGTCCTAGGGGAAGGGATGCTTATCCCTCACCCTGCTTCCCCCACCCCCAAATCTTTGCAGAAGGAAGGAAGGAGGAAGGAAAGGGAGGGGGGAAGAAAGTGAGAGGAGGGAGGAGACCTTTTAGATGAGCTCTTATTTCTTCTAAATTTATACCTTAATGGTTTTCCTCCTATTTATTTTATTTCTTCCTACTTATCCTATCTAATAAAAGAGTAATATGCAAATTAGGAGTCACTCCGTGACAAAGCATGGCCGCCCCCATGGCCACAATATGGCGGTGCCCATAGCCACAAGATGGCCACCCCCATAGACACAAGACAGAGGTGCTCATAGCCACAAGATGGAGGCGCCAAGTCTAGCTCAGCCCTGCCACTAAAGAGGTCAGGCCTGTTAGCCAGGCAGGTGGTGGGTGAGGCGGGGGGCCTGAAGGGCATAACAGGCAATCAGAGGGGGTGGGGGTCCCCTGCATAGACCAGAGGCCTTCACCAGAGGCCTCAGGCATGGGAAAGGGTGGAGCCGGTGATTGGAGGGGTATAAGGGTGCCCTACCCAGGCATAAGGCCTGGGCCAGAGGCCTCAGGCTTGGGCAGAGGCAAGACCTGGAGATCACAGGGGTCTGAGCTCTGCAGAGCCAGCGATCAGAGGGGCAGGGTTGGAGCCTGCAATAACAGGGCTCTGGGCACCAGTGGAGCCAGCAAAGCAGGGATCTGAAGGTTCCCTGCCCAGGCCTGCAGCCTTGGCCAGAGGCTGCCAGTGGGGCAAGGGCAGAGCCGTCGATGGCAGGGGACAGGATCAGAGCCGGTGATCTCAGAGGCCTGGGCTCTGTAAAGCCAGTGATCAGAGGGGCATGGGGGTCCCCTGCCCAGGCCTGTAGCCTCAGGCACAGGTTACAGGCCTGGGCAGGGGTGGAGCTGGGATTGAAGGGGCAGGGGTGGAGCTGGTGATCAGAGTGAACTACAGAGAAAACATCTTTTCTGACTGGTCATTGGCTAAGCTCCCTATATGCCACTGGTAATATTCTTAGTAACTTGGGTAATAAGCATCCAAAAATGTGATCTAGGGTTTTCCTCCTCACTCCTGGAGAAAACAAATGAAGGTCTGCTGCTGGAGGGCTAAGAAATGTCATATCCTGCCTTAGTTGGTTTGGCTCAGTGCATAATGCCTCAGTCTGCTGACAAAGGTCTGGGTTCAATTCTGACCAAGGGCATGTACCTAGGTTGCAGGCTCCTCCCTGCCAGGGCCCAGGTCAGGGCTCATGCAGGAGGCAACCAACCAATGTGTTCCTCGCACTTTGATGTATCTCTCTGTTTTTTCCTTCTCTTCCACATTCTCTAAAAATCAATGGAAAGATATCCTCAGGTGAGGATTAAAAAAAAAGAAAGAAAGAAATGTCATATCCTATGAAAGACATATCTTGAAAATGCCTAAAGAAAGTTGTCATTTCTTCATGGTGAAGGGACTGGTGTCTGTCCCTGTTGATGAAAACCCCTTGGTGGCTGTGGTGACTGGCAATGGCTGCAACAGCAGGGTTATGGGGTTGGTGGCTTCCCCTGATTAGCCTGGTCGCCTCTCACAAAGGGAGGCCAGACTGTGGCTTAGGCCTGCTCCCCAAGGGGATCAGGGAGCAGGCCTAAGCCATCAGTAGGATACCCCCTGAGGGCTCCCAATATTTGAGAGGGGGCAGGCTGGGGTGAGGACCTCCCCCCAGTGCCCAAATTTTGTGCACCGGGGCTCTAGTTCTTCTATAAGGTTAGATGGAACTGCTTACTGCTGAAAAGAAAAGACACTTTTTCTCATAAGTGTCAGTGAAGAGGCCTTTTCCCCCATATCATTCTATAAGCTTTTTAATACAATTGCCTAATATGATGCTAGGATATATAGCAGCTTTCTGCATTTCTCTTTCACGTCGTGTTCTTCCCATTAAAAGAACAGTCTTCCGACCTTACTCCGGGAGGTTAATAAAGAATGCATAGCCTCAAACGCCTGATTCAATTTCCTTTATGCGAACAGGCTGCGCAAGTGACCATTATGCTGTGTGTTTGCCTGGTTCTCAGGGCTTCGTTCTGCAGTTTCCAGGCTTTTGTATGAATGACCACATCTGCTGTGCATTTGGCCACATAAGGTGTGAAAAAGCAAAATAGATTTTCCTGAGCATTCAATCAAATTTCCACACAATGGACTCTCTAATGTGGACTGGAAATGCATCTGGTCATATATTATTTAACCGTATTGTATTTTGTGTTTTAAAGTTTTCTATCACATATTCCATTTTAATAAATGCATGAGTAGATGCAATATTTGAGCTCTATATCTTAGACGTTCAACACTTTCCACAGATTCTTCAGACTTCAAAGAATTTAATATTAGTATCATAAAAGGTCTTTTGAAGAATAAGACTGGAACATAAGAAAAATGACTGCCTGCGTGTACCCTATCATTTCGAAAGTGTTTTATTGCTTTAATTTCCTGTCTTAGTAAAGTAACAAGCGACATAATAGAAGATATATGGTTACCGAGTTTGCAATTTATTAGACGGCTCGGGCTCGTGGAAGACTTTATGTGAAGTGAAAAAAGGAAACCTCTATGTAGCTGAAAAATGGAGACGAGCCCATCGGCTGCAGCCGCTGTAAATAGAGCTGCATCTTAGATGAGGGCGCGCTCCACGCCCTGGACCTTCCCGTCAAATCCATCTGCGGCGCAGGCCTCGTTCCCAGCGAGCCGCGTGCCATTAGGCCCTGCAAACCCAGTGTTAGCTCATCCGCGAGGCGGGTCTAAGGCGACTGTTGCTGTTTGGGTGCCTCGCACAAAGGTGCTATTAAAGCAGAAATGACCCAGAACATACATTTTCATTCATTTATGACGTTTTGTGCGTGCGTGGCTGGATTTTAATCCTGAGCTTGGTCAACCTTGCCTAGCGACAGGAAGCTCTTAAACTCGGTTTCGTGCACCGCACTTGGCTGTCTTTTACCAGCCGCAGGGAAGCAAGGAGAAGGAGGCGTGGATCCCAGGAAAGGAGGGGACAATTCTTTTCTGCCTCTAGCACCACAGAAATGAGGGGGTGACGCCGTCACGAAGCTGTCAACCCATGTTGTGAAATAGCCTGGCAGTTTACTGCCGGAGAGGGAGCAGATCTGGGTTTTGTGTGGTTGGTTGTGTTTCACACCCTGTAGGTAAAGAGAGGCAGACTTGGTCAGCACTCTGAATGGAAGCTTCATGCTTCTCATGAGCGAGAGGGTGCAAGAAACACATCCTCCCACCAAAAGATCATAAGACATCTGTCTCTCACACACGGTTTGGTTTTTTAAGGAATAAAACAAAATGGGATATGCTGCCCATGACAGTCCCCTTGAAAAGACCAAAAGGCCAGCTGATCCCATGTTTGGGGTAACAACAATCATCTTAGCCACACCTGTAGGTCCCATGTGCCCAGCAGTGACCTGTACCACTACTGATTATATTTTGGCACATCCTACACCATGGTATTCCCCATGTTCATAAGCTAACGTCATTGACGGATGGAGCTTTTGTGTGCAAAGGGGTTTATGAGATTAAAACTAGTACCAACTGTGAAAAACACACCCATGTTTCAGAGCAGATCTGGCCTACTTGTAGGGCGAGAGAACAATAATGCAGGAACACAGACATTTCTGGTGATCTACGTTCATCTTTGAAAGAGTAGTGATTTTCCAGCTTGATTGCTAACTGAAGCATAAAAGATTTCCTCTGGGCTTGCCACAGAGCATCCCCAGGCTCCTCAGTCAAGTCAGCTCCAGTTAGTTCAAAGTGGATCACTTTATTTTAATCCTGGTGACTTTACCAGCTCAGTCCATGTGCTATGATAGCATGTTGTCAAGCTTTTATTTTCACCCCATTATTATAATTATTATTAATAACAATAATAATTATTTTTTTATTTCTCCACCTCTTCCTCCTCCTCCTTCTTTCCTTTCTTCTCTTTAAGTGAACCCAGGTCACTTTATTTTCAGGCATATTTTTTAGTCTGTTCGAGATTTGCAGATTTAACAGCATTTCGAAATGACTCATCTTGTTTTACAACATTTGAAGTTTTGTTTAGTAATTCTTTTTCCTTTTAATCCTTGGCTAAAATCTGTTAAGAATTTTTTTTTTTAATTTTAACAACCAAATGAGTTCTTAGTAAGAGCCATTGCCAATTACAGAGTTATAATGAGTGCAAACTTGAAAATGCAAATCAATAAAATGTTGCACCGAGATGACTGGAGAAGAAATATTTACTTCATTCTCATTCATTCCCAAATAGTAAGCTGGAGTATATAGAGGACAGACATATCCTGTATAATAAAAGACTAATCTGCAAATTGTTCCCTTGACTGGGAGTTCGATCAGGAATTCAACCAGTGGAGGGAGGCCAGCCAACTCCCCCAGGTGC
The DNA here is from genome assembly GCA_004026665.1 of Murina feae. Classification (NCBI taxonomy): domain Eukaryota; kingdom Metazoa; phylum Chordata; class Mammalia; order Chiroptera; family Vespertilionidae; genus Murina; species Murina feae. The sequence goes on along the minus strand of PVJC01024589.1, from coordinate 3,057 downwards.
CTCCCCCCAACAGGCTACAGATGCTCCTCCCAGCTGGTCCTGCCCTGGGTCAGCCCCACTCCCACCCCCGATCAGGGTGGGCTGGCCAGACCTCACACTTGCACAAACCATGCACCAGGCCTCTAGTATGCATATAATCGTCAATTAGCTCACCAGTTAAATGGCGTTCTGTCATTGGGAACTGACTGTAAAGTCCCTGAGAATCCCTCCGGAAACCTCTCAGGCAGTGCTGCATTTTGCTGTTAGACACCAGATATAATACATCTATTTTTTCTTACTCTATTATTTTCTCGTTTACTTAGTTCTGCGGAGAAGGTTAATGGTAAGCATGTCTCCTTTACCTCAGGAGAAAAACATTCTTTTGCTGACACTTCCAAGGCACCCTGCGTTGTTTTGTTCTGCTGCTTCTGCACTTAGTTGCCATCAGTCCCCACCCCTCCAGCCTCAGAAGCGCCAGCCGTACTGTATGTCTCAGTTTCCTTCCTGATTCCTGTGTGTGAGGACCCCTTGCCCGGCACAAGAAAGCACTATAATTACTTTCATTTCTTGGTTGGCATAGGTCACGGAGCGGGGGTTAGTACTAATCTTTCCCTCTGGACTTCTCTGTATTTATATACCTCTGATCCCATAACCAGTGGGACTCTGGACGTGTGTTTTATCTTCATTCCAGTCCTCTCTGTATTGTTTCAGCCCGGGGGGGAAGCAAATGAGGTACAAACATGGCACCTCGCACAACTCCGAGGTCATTACTACCTAATTAGAAACAGCTGAGAGAGCCAAATGGCTCTGATGGAGACAGCAGCCACCGAGGAGGAGATCAGTCCTATTTAACTTCTTCAGCTCCAGTGTGGTCTGACCACCGGCAGCCAGACTGGGCCCCCACTGTGTTCTTTCAGACTTTAAGAAGGACAGTTTGTGTGTGTGTGTGTGTTTCTTTCTTTATCTCTTTTTATTTGATGGAATGAACAGTCTGTTAAAACACTGGATGGCATGAAGAGAACTCCTTCTCCAAAGGCCCTAACATACTAATTGATTTTTTCTTTTCTTCACTGGAGGTTATTACTTCCATTTTGGCCTAGATAACCTAAAGATGAAGTTTTTTAAAAAATATTGTGTGATGCAAGACACATTACTTGGTTGATTATAAAAGACAAACTACTGTGCGACTTCCTTTGTAGGGAAGCTAAGTAATATGTCATTAAGATCAAGAAAATATTTATGCCTAAAAATATGCCCTAACCAGTTTGGCTCAGTGGATAGAGTGTCGGCTTGTGGACTGAAGGGTCCCAGGTTTGATCCCGAAGGGTCAATCCCCAGTTGGGGGCATGCAGGAGGCAGCCAATCAATGATTCTCTCTCCTCATTGATGTTTCTATCTTTCTCTCCCTCTCCCTTCCTCTCTGAAATCAATAAAAATATTTTTAGAAAGATAATAAGGAGAAATAATAAAAATATTGCAGCCATATATTTGTATTACGTTTTTAGTAGGCTTTAGGTTTTGCTTCACAGCAGCTTTGAAACATGTTATGGCATTTCCTCCTTTGGAAAGATTGTTACTCTCATTCTTACCGTGAAGTTTGGTAGGTTGGGAAACAGTGAGAGAAAGTAGGTGTGTGTGCATGAGCTGGTCTACTGGGGCCTTTCTCCTCTGGGAATGTTTGGTGCTGAGCAGAGAGGTTAAGGGTGGAAAACACTCCTGCCTCCCTAGCCCAAGAGATGAATAAGAGAGGGAGCTACCCCTCTCGCTGTTCCCATGCTTGCAACTCGGGTTTTAAGTATTCACGCCATGCCCTCTGCCAAAGGATTACTTCACCATTGCAGCCACACTAACAAAGCTGAGCTGGTCCATGGAGAGCCCAGGGTTCTGGGTGGGGAGAGAGAGAGGGGGCAGGGGACCTTGGTATTCATCCCCAGGGTCATCTCCCAAGCCTTGCCAGTTGCCTAAATTCTTACTCCGGATGTCCTGGGAATATGCCTGTCCTCAGCTTTCTAATCCCAGAGGCAGTGCAGGATCAGAGTCAAGGTCCAGGGTGCTGGAATTGGACTGTTGGGTGAGTCCAACTGTGCCACTGACTTCACACAGACCCTCTCCGCCTCAGTTTCCTCACTTGTAACATAGGGATAACGATAATAATAGTATGTTCCTTGCAGGGTTGTTGGGAGGGTTGAATGACTTAAAGAACTCAGAACTGGACTGGCTTATGAATGTAAACAATCTGTTCTCATGCTGAAAAAGGGGGAGTCTCTGGGAGGGTTCTAGAGACTCTTTGCATAGATCCATTGGATCAAAACAATTTTTGCGATAAGGCTAAGATGTCATTTGACTTTTTCACTCTTATTCCCCATGAGTGTACTGTGGGTGTATGGCAGCCAGGTGACCTGGGGCCTTGCAGCAGTGAGTGTAGGAGGGGCAGGAGACTCCATAGGTCTTCTCTTAAGCTGAACTGTAGAGATTTGAAAAAATTTAGAGCGGTGCCACTCTTCTCACTGTGCTTTTGCTGTGGAATCTATTGTTATTCTTCATTAAAACATGTGGTTTCTGTGAACAGATAATGGGTCTATTATTTTTAATGAATTCATATATATATATATAAATTTATCACTTTAATTTCCAATATGATAAATATTGAAAATATTGACCGACAGCTCTTTGGAGTCTTTTGAATTTTTTTTTTTTTTTTTTTTAATGAAAAAGGGTCTGAGACCAAAATATTTAAGAGCCGCTGAAAGGAGCTGCTCTTACTCTCAGCTTCACCAATTCTCCTTATCTCAGATTTTGTCCTGCAAACCTGGCTGGGTCTCATGGCATGTTATCTTCACAGCTCTCCCTCACAAGAAGAATAGGTCCTCTTTTTCAGTGTGTGTTGTTTGTTGTTGTTGTTGCAATCAATAGACACAAGGAACAAGTTTATTTACAATGCTGCTATCTGGGCCCCACCTCCAGAAATTCTGTTTCCAAAAGTTTAGGTGAGACCCAGGAATCTAGATGTTCAACTGCTGAGTAATTCTGAGATGTCACCCCACTTGTTAAGGGCAAGGGTGTTCAAGGCACTTGGTT
>PVJC01024588.1:0-25469 GCA_004026665.1 Murina feae | reverse complement strand
TGCCCACCTGCTGGCGTGCCTGACCAGCCTGGGTGAGGGGCTTTAAGGCTGCCCACAGCTCCCATTGACCCAACGTCCCAGCAAGGCTGGCTGGACGCAGGTTCTGGAGTTTTTTCTCCTATAATTGATACTGTTCCTTGAAGGCCTGGGGTTATCTTCTATAATTGATACACTGTTCCTTTAAGGCGGCCTTCTAACTGAAGCCTCCTCTTTGCTTCACCTTGCAGCATCTATAATGAAACAATTGTTACTTTTACTGGTTAGGCCCGGGCTGCTCTTTCCTTCAGCTCCCGAGGATTCTATGATCGTTATATTGTTTCAAATCTGTGTTTCGCTAGAGCCAGTTTAAGTGGAGCTGAGCTGAGTGGGCGCAGCTTCACTTTCGCTCCTGCCGCAATGGAAACTGCCCTTTACTCAGGTCCGTGAGTGGTGGCCGCCATGTTGGCTGGGCTAATTTGCATACAGCCGCTCTGATTGGCTGGTGGGCGTGGCTTACCCTGTCTCGGAGAAACGGTTAATTTTAATATTTCGCTTTTATAGAGTAGATATTACCAGTAATCAAGCCAATGTTCACTAAAGGTTAACTAAATTTTGGATGTCTCTACCAAAGCGTATTATTCAACTCCTACTATTTAACCAGTTTACTTGGAGAAATTTTTGTGATGTATTATTGAGTAATAAATGTATATACATGGAAATAATTTAAAATAAAATTTTATTTTGTAAAAACAATACTAACCAAAACTGCAAAAGAGCCCTTATGTGTCTTTTATAGACATCTATTTTGGTTGTATATATGTTTACAAGACCATGGAGAAAAAAGTAAATTGTTAATATGTATTAACATGAGAGGTGGGTGAGGGTAAGTAGTACAGGCAAATACTATATTGGAAGGAGAATGTAATGGAGCAAAATAAGAAGAAACTGCTTAACTTAGGTCAGAATAATGCCCAATGTGTGTATGTGAACACATGCTTGAGTGAAAATTCAATACACAGTTTTCTTTAGGTTAAACTCACATTTGTATTTAAATATGGCTTTTTATAATACATTTATAAAAACAGTTTACGATTGAATTCACTTAAAAACAACTAAAAGAATTCCTTTTATTTATTTGTTTTGTTTTAAACTAAGCCTTCACTTTATTCAGGTTTCCTTAGTTTTTACCAAATGTCTTTTTACTGTCCCCAGCTCTCATCCTGGATACCACATTATGTTTAGTTTTTGTGTCTCCTTAAGCTACTCTTGAATGGAACAGTTTGTCAGAATTTTTTTGTTTGTTTGTTTTTGATGAGCTTACAATTTTGAGAAATACGAGTCAGATATTTTGTAGATTACCACTCAATTTGTTTAATGATTTTGATGATTTTTGGTAGGGTTAGAAGAGGGTTATGGCTTTTGGAAGGAAGCTCACAGAGGTGTGGTGCCATTCTCACTAGGTCATACTAAGTGTACACACTGATTGTCAACATGACTTACGAGGTTGATGCTGACTTTGGTCCTCTGGTTGTGTAGCTTTTCCAGGATAAGGTTACTCTTTCCTTTTTTTTTTTTTTTAATGTGCTCTGTGGAAGGAACTTCCTTTCTGCGCCAACACGTAAGTGGTGGGGAGTTTTATAGATACTTGAGGGAACAGCATCTGTATAAATTATCTGGAATTTTATATCAGTATGGGCATATGAAGGTTGTTTTTATACTTTGGTGTATAATGCAGCACTATATTATTTATTTATTTGGTTGCTCACATTGTTACAGCTTTGGTGTTTATGAGTTCTTTCATGTGACTTCTGTGTTCTTTTTAAAAATATATATTTTTGTATTGATCTTAGAGATGAAAGGAGGAGGAGAGAGAGAGAAACATGGATGAGAGAGAGAGAGACATCTATTGGTTGATTTCCATAGGCACCCCAACCAATTGTGGACCAAACCGACAACTGGGCACATGCCTTGACTGGGAATCAAAATGGTGACCTTTCAGTACATAGGACAATGCCCAACCAACTGAGCCACATTGCCCAGAGCTTTTTGTTTTTTAATTGTTGACACTATTATAGATGTCCCCATTTTTTTCTCCTTTGCCCACCTCCACCCAGCCCTTGCAGCCCCCTCCCCTGGCCTTCACCACATTGTTGTCTATATCTTTGGCCTATGCATATATGTTCTTTGTCTAATCTCTTCACCTTATTTTATCCAGACCCTCCCACACCCTACCCTCTGCCAGTCTGTTCCCTGTAGCCATGCCTCCGGTTCGTTGTTCATCAGTTTATTTTGTTCCTTAGACTTCCATGTTCTTTGGACATGCTCCCATTGGTTTGCTCTTTGAGCACTTCCTTGCCTTTAAGCATCCAAAATGCTTATCCTATTTACTTATTTCCCAGTCGTAGAGTCAGCTATTTCTCCAAAGAAAATGTTTTCTGTGTCGTTTAGTGAAGAATAATATTTGAAAACAATATCTGTGTTTTTTTATCCCATAAAAATTATAACTTTTTTTAAGTAGTGAGAATACATTAAATATTTGTGAGTAGAGGAACACACACATGATATTTTAGACTTTAGTGGAAAGTAGGTGAGATTCTAGAGTGGACTGTCTGTAATGGGAGGCTAATTAAGGTGAAATAGGTAAATGTGTAGTAGTCTATAGCAGTGGGCTGAGCACCAGAGGTGGCCTGAAACTGTAAACCTTTTTACTCATTTTATTTATTTTGCCTGAGGACAGGGACTATGTCTTATTTATTGTTATATCTCAAAAGCCTGGCACAATATGAAAGAAAGAGAGAGAGAGAGAGAGAGAGAGAGAGAGAGAGAGAGAGAGAGAGAGAGAGAGAGAGAGAGAGAGAGAGAAGCAGGGAAGAGAGAGACAGGTAGGAGGACAAAAAAAGAAAGGAAGGAGAGAAATTGAGGGAGGAAAGGAAAGAAGCCTAGAATAGGGTTCTACAGTGTTTGTGAGGTTTGAAATACTGCCATCCGTTTATTTTTGCAGGGACAATTATGACATATTAATTACAGCAGGTATTTACATTTTGCATTCCCATTTGCAAATCTTTTTAATACGATTATCACAGTATACAGAATGATGACAAATGCTGTAATAAACCAGCCACTGGCCACAGTGTTCCGGAGGAATGATGGTGTCCACTGGGGACATTTGTCATTTTAGTGATAAAGCACATATTTCCAGAAAACCTTATTTGCAGTCTTTGCCCTTTGAGATAAACCAAACTCACTGATTTATCAACTTACTGAATGTAAAAATAAATTTATAATACTGAGTTTACCCTTAGAATATCATCTGTCCATCTATCTACCTACCTACCTACCTACCTACATATTTACGTGTGTATGGGCAATAGCTCACTTGGGAATAACAAACTACAGCAAGGATTCTTAAGCTAACATCAAGAATCAACTCCAATGACGTCCACAACCAACCTTGCTTTGTTTACTTTACTGTCCTCCAAAGATGCAAATTAACAGTAACAATATTACTGTTGACTTGGAGATAACACAGTGTGTCTGGTGACAAAATTTACATTTAGAAAAATGTGAACATGTCCTTCATTTCCCTGAGGATGCAAACTTGGTGGAATATGAACAGTAAAAATATCTTTTTTATTTTAAAAAGTAGCACCAATTTTTTCCATCAAATACGCACATTTAAAAGGAGTGCAAAATTAATTGTATTCCCTTTTTATTTCAATGCATTTAATAACATATCCTCTGCTATAGTGATTCTGTCATGTTGAGCTGCATTGTTTGACTCTAAACCCTCTTCACCCACCTCCACACACATGTACATGAGTTGTTATTAGAAGTCATACTTTGCAAATTTTTTGTACTTAAGTTACTATTTTTTGTTCTTTTACAATTATGTTGATAATAAACATTCTCACAGGTATGAGGTAGTATCTCATTAAATTTTTATTTGCACTTTCCTAATAGCTAGTAAAGTTGAACATCTTTTTATATATCTGGTGGCCATATGTATGTCTTCTTGGGAGCAGTGTCTGTTTGGGTCCTCTGCTCATTTTTTAATTGAATTGTTTGTTTTGTCTTAAATTTTATGAGTTCTTTATACATTCTGGATATTAACCTCTTGTCGGAGCTATTGTTTGGTGAATATCTTCTCCCATTCAGTTGGTTGCCATTTTTTTTGTTGTCAGTTTCTTTTGCTATGCAGAAGCTTTTTAGTTTGAAATAGTCCTATTTATTATTATTTTTTTACATTACTTCCCTTACCTTTGGGGTCAAATTCATAAAATCTTCTCTAAGACCAAGGTCCATAAGTTTAGTATCTGTGTTTTCTTCTACATAACTTATTGTTTCAGGTCTGAAATTTAAGTGTTTGATCTATTTTTAGTTGTTTTTTTATATGGGTCAAAGAGGAATACTATTCAGCCATAAGAGAACATGAAATGCTGCAATTTGCAACAACATGAATGGACCTTAACCATATCATGCTAAGTGAAATAAGTCAGATAGAAAAAGGCAAGAACCGTATGATTTACTCATATGTGGGATGAAAAAACTGAAAACAATCAATGAACAAACAAGAAAAATAAACCAAGAAACACACACAGACACAGACAACAGTGTGGTCTGTGGTAGTTAAAAGAGGGCAGGGTTGTTGGTAAAGGGAAAAAGGGTACACATATATAGTGATGGAGGATGATTTGACTTTGGATGGTGGTCACACAATTCAATATACTGATCATGTATTATAGAATTATACACTTGAAACCTAAATAATCTCATTAACCAATGGCATCCCAATAAATTTAATAATAAATAAATAAAATTACACAATATTTAAATTTAATAAAAAATAAATAAAATAAAACTATGCCATGTATTGGGAGCAGGTGTTTTACACATATTGACAAAATAAATGCTTTCCATAATTTATACACATTTCTCCTTATAAAGCTAAGTGATGTTTCTTTGATTATAATCCATGAATTTCGAAACTAAAATATAAGTTGTTCACTTTATGTAGCTTCTTTATGCCTCCAAGTTTTTGGCAGATAAATAAAGTCATCCATAACCCTTAAATTATGTGAAGGCAAAAATGACACTTGATACAGTGGCCTACGATAGTCCTCTTAGATGGCTTTCTTACCCATGTGTGCTTCCCTTCCTGGCAAATGCAATGGCTGAAATCCCAGCATTTACCTCAAGCTTTCCTTCTAACTCCATAAAGTACAATCTCAAATATAAATGCACTTCCTAGAATAGTCACACAGTAAATCATTTTTTGTTCTTAGCAGGAAAATTATCAGTGTATATGAGATATATGCAATATAACATTACCTGATGTATAAAGGTTCATTAATCCTAACAATTACTTAAATATATATACTGAGTGGCCAGATTATTATGACCACTTGATGTTTGCAGGCAAATTGGCTATAATTTTGCACTGAAGTTGCTAGAGGGCCAGACCATTATAAACGTCTGAATAGCAGAACATACCTAAGTATTGTTGCTGATCAAGTTCATCCTATCATGTTGATGGTGTATCCCAATGAAGATGGTTTCTTCCAGCAAGACAATGCACCATGCCACGATGCTTATATTTTGCAGGAGTAGTTTCAAGAAGATGACGAAGACTTTACCTTGCTTAGGTGGACCCCACAATCACCAGATCTTAACCCAATGAGCATTTGTGGGATGACGTTAAAAGAGCAGTCAGGCAGCTGGTTCTACAACCATCAAGTCTCACAGAACTGTACATTGCTATTTATCAGGCATGGTGTCAGATTCCTCGCATCATCTTTCACCATCTTGTGGAGTCAATGCCAAGAAGAATTGCCACAGTACTGAAGGCAAAAAGTGGCCCAATGAAGTAGTGATGGGGTGGTCATAATAATCTGGCCACACAGTGTATATTACCACCATTTTACCAATAGCAGACTGAAGTTTAAAGAAGAGCCATAACTTCCTAAAAATAGCGCATTTCATCGGTGAGTGCATCAGAAGTCCACCCTATGGTGGTCTCTTAAGATAATTCTCAGCTATTTTAAAACTGATTGTGAGTGAAAACATTTACAGGCTCCCCAATTACATACATGTGAGAACTTCTAATTTCCTGGCATGATATAAATCCTCAGTTGTTTTGTTGTTGTTTTCTGCTTCTACTCCTCCAGCCTAATTTCTCACCATCTACTTCTTCCTAACCCATTTTAAACTTAACTTCACAGCCATGCTAAATATAGAATGTGACAGTCAAGTGCATTCAGTAAATCAAAAATAACAATCAACATTTTTTCAGAATGTAGAAAACATCATGGAAACTTGGTTCTACAAGAAGAAAGAGGATAATGTCATCAAGATGGCAACATAGGTCATTCCCAACTTCAATCCCCCTTACAAGAAGACCAACTGTCAACTATCTATAAATAAGGCACCATTGTGACAATCCCAGAACACAGAGGTGAGGTTAAAGCAGCACGCCTCCTCTCCTCCACCACCTCCCCACACATAACACAGAGCAAGAAGGACACATGAGAAGGATAAGAGGAAGAGGCTACACTCAGTCTGAATAACTCCTTTCCCAGGCTGCCAGAGTGCCACATCAAGGGGGCCACTGGGTCTATGGTGTCTACAGTGGGAAAAAGAGAGCTCAAGGTAAACATCAAGCTCTTCAACATTGTAAGTCACTTCCTAGGATGCCCACTCAGATCTTACCTCACAGGAATTCCATAAAGGACTCTGCAGGGTTCAACCTTACCTCACTGGAGATTAAATTATGATGACAAAAGGGGGTTGGGCTTTCACCAATCCATGCTTAGATCTTGGCCAAGTTGCTCCTCACAGTAGCCTCTAAGCAGAAATTCCAGCCAAGGGCTTGACCCATCTACAAAGCCAAGTTGGTACACCATCTGGTCAGGAAACTCAGTGCTCACTTCCGCCTGATTTGAGACCCCAATCAACAAGCTTTTCCAGCCCTGGGGACTGTCCTGCTGCCCTGCCTCTGCAGGAAAGCTGATTTGTTGCTTCACCTGCTGCTAAATACTGCCTCCAGCCCTGCCTGACCAGAAATCTGAATCAGAGCACCTAGGAGTTAGATGCCAATTTCATCAACTTGCATAGGTGGCACTGGAGCAAAGAGCCCAGCCAGCAGCTCTGTGTAGGTGCAGATCCAAACTGATGATCCTGTCTGCTCAGTGCTCAGTGCTCAGTTCTGCTTCATTTGAATCCCCGAGCACTGAGCCATGCCCGCTTGGGACCTGTTCTGCCCTGCTCAGGTGAGGACACTAATCTGTCACCCCATATAATGCTAAGAACAGCCTCCAGCACCGACCAACAGGAAATATGAACAGACCACTAGAGAAACCTGTGTGACCCATCCTGTAATCCTACTTATTCTGGCAGTTAAGCAGGGAGCTCAGTCAGCTGCTCTACTAATCTGCAGAACTAACGTGGCCATCATGTGAGGTCAGGAAATTCAGTGTGCCTTTTGGCCCAGTTTGGAGCCACCACATTTCAGTTATATACATGAGCTTTTCCTGTCTCATGAGCCATGTGAGCTTTATGATCAGTTCTACTGCTCACATAGACATGGAATCAAATTCATAGATGTAGCTCCCAACCCTGCCTGACCAGGTAAACTAACCAGAGTATTTAATAGACAAAGATGTGAAAGATCACTAAAAAGGGGTAGGCGGGGAACTGCGTAGTGGCAAGGCACCAACGATGGCAGCATTGGCATCCATTTCTTCCATGCCCAGTCATCACCTCCTCTCTGGCCTGGCCCTGATCAGCCTGGCCCCGATCAGCCCTGATCACCGGCCAGACCTAGGGACCTCACCCATGCAAGAATTGTGTGCAGTGGGCCTCTAGTATTAATTATATTTAAACTTTGATAAGTTAAGGATTTAAATTGGAATTATTAGTGCAACTAATATAAAATACAAAGAGGTATAGCTAATTTTCAATAGGGGATAAATGAAATATCTAATCTAATAAAATAGTAATGTTGAAATTGACCATTTCTACAGGACACCTAAGCCACGCCCACCAGCCAATCAGAGAGGCTGTATGCAAATTAACCCAGCCAAGATGGAGGCCGGCAGTCATGGAGCTGGGGTAAATAGGCAGCTTCTGTTGCACCAAGAGTAAGGTGTCTGCCAGCTGGCTGGCCCTCTCTGTGCTCCAGGCAACATATTTGCAACATTCTTTCAATTATAGAAGCCATGGAGCTGAAGCAGACAGGAAGCTTCGTTACTTGCCTAGGCCTCAGCTTAAAGAAACAGTATCAATTATAGAAGATAAATAAACCCCAGAAACCTGCTTCCAGCCAGCCTTGTTGGATCAATGGGAGCTGTGGGCAGCCTGAGAGCTTGAAAATACCCCTCAGCCCATCACCTAGGCTGGCCGCACCCCACTGAGGGGCTTGGCCAGCTTGTAGACAGCCATCAGCCCCTCACCCAGGCTGGCCAGGTACCCCAGTAGGGACCCAAAATCTGAACGGGCTGTGGGCAGCCTGAAAACGCCCCTCAGCTCCTCACTCAGGCTGCCCAGGCACCCAAGTAGGGACCCAAAACCTGAAGAGGCTGTGGGCAGCCTGAAAATAACCTTCAGCCTGTCACCCAGGCTGGCCACACCCCAGTGGGGTGAGGGTCCACACTGGGGGGCTTGGCCAACCTGCAAACAGCCATCAGCCCCTCCCCCAGGCTGACCAGGCACACCAGCAGGTGGACATTCCCAGAGAGGTCCCAGACTGCGAGAGTGCACAGACCGGGCTGAGGGACCTCTAGTTCTATATAATAAAAGGCTAATATGCATATCAACCTAACAGCAGAATGACTGGTTGCTATGATGCACACTGACCACCAGGGGGCAGATGCTCAGTGCAGAAGCTGCCCCCTGGTGGTCAGTGTGCTCCAACAGTAAGAGCACCACTCAGTCAGAAGCCCTGAGCCCAGTTCATGGCTGGCAAGTGCAGCGGTGGTGGCAGGAACCTCTCCCACCTCTGTGGCAGCACTAAGGATGTCCTCCTGCCGGCCTAGGCCCATAGCCCCTGAACTACGAGAAGCAGCAGGCTGAGCTGAGGGACCCCCACCTCCCCGAGTACATGAATCTCGTGTACCAGACCTGTAGTAAGTAATATTTCAGTTATACACATGAGCTTTTCCTGTCACCAGCTCTTTTTACTGAAGCAAAATTCACATAACATAAAATTAACCATTCTAGACTGTAAAATTCAGTGGTATTTAGTACATTTACAATGCCATGCAATAGTCTCTGTCTTCTCAGAAAACATTTTCATCATCCCCAAAGGAGACCCTGTACCCATTAAGTCTTCACTGTCAATTTCCCCCTCCCCAAGATACCAGTCACTGCTAATCTCTTTGGATTTACCTATTCAGGGTATTTTATGGAATAAAATTTTATAAATGAAATCAAGTACTGCTCACTAGAGTATAAAGTTGTAAAACCACTTTTAAAAACTCTTTTGAGTATTCTTATAATGTTTAACATACCTACCTTTTGACATAATTCTACTCTTAGGTATTTACTCAAAAGAAGTCAAACCCTATCAATCAGCAAGACTTGTACCAGATATATAAAAGGTAACTTTATCCATAATACCCAAATTGTAAGTGACATAAATGTCCATCAATAAGTGAACTAATAAACACATTTTGCTACATTTAAGCATTGGAATACTGCTCATTTATTTAAAGATAGTTACTGTACATGCTACATCTCTTAACTTCTTGTTCAATAAAAAACCCAGACACAAAGTGTATATATGCTGCTCAAATCTAGCTATAAGAAATTAATAACTACTAGTGTCTGACCATAGAAGTTCACTGCAGTGATTGTTTATGAAGGTAGAGAGTGGCCTAGAAGGGGACATGAGAAAAATTTCTGGGGTAATGAAAATTCTTTCATATTGTGGTAGATGTGATGGTTACATAATTGTAAACATTTCCCAAAACTCATCACATTCTATACTTAGGACCCTTACACTTTATGTAAATTGACCTCAGTTGCAAAAGGGTAATATCAAGCAGTGACTTTTATATTAGGAACAGGGAAGAAACCAGATCCTGAAATTTGAGAACTTGGCACAAATATTTCAAGTGATAGTCCTTGACACTTGGACCTAGAAGAAATTTGAAGTTTCTCCAGCCTTTTTATCTTATTTTAGAAAAGTAAGAATTTGTGGCCAGATATAAATTTTTTGTTACATTTCTATATATTTGAGATTGTACTTTATTGTAATTATGAAAATCATTTCTTAAAACAATTAATAAACTAAAGAGAAAATTTTATCAAACTAGTTAGCATAATTAGACTAATTCACTTCTTGGCTTTTTAAAAATTTTATCTTTATTGCTGAAAGTGTTACAGATGTGCCTGAAAGAATAATATATACATGGGAGTCTAAAAATCATAGCTATATTTTGTAACTAGTATAGAGATCAAGAAATAAAAACATTCCAATTTTCTAAGAGTTTTATTGTTTTGACTTTTATATTCTGAATTATGATAACTATGATACATCTGGATTGAATTTTTATATGTTATGGGTCTATGTTCATTTATTTTTTCATATTTAGATGAAAATTCCCCAACACCATAAATTGAAATGGTTGTTCTTTCCCTATTAATTTAGTAGCATCATCAGTGTCATAAATGGAACATCTCTATAACCTATATAATAAAGAGCTAATATGCTAATTAGACCGAACAGCTGAACGACCGCCTGGACCACATTCTGGATGACCTTTCCGGATGAAGCCAGGGCTGTGAGAGTCGGCTGAGGCTGCAAGGGGCTGCAAGGACCGACTGGGGCTGTAAGGGCCAGCCGAGGCAGCCAGGGCTGTGAGGGTCGAGCCCCTTGCACTGATCTCATGCATCAGGCCTCTAGTATGTTCATAAATAGTAAATTTTATGTTATGTCTATTTTAGCGCAATTAAGGAAATAAGAGGGGGACAATAGAAACTTGACTAATTGCTTTTGCTTTCTGTTTTTTTTGTTTTGTTTTGTTTCAATTTAGACCCAGAATTAAAGAGTCATATATGAACAAAATGTAAATTATACCCACGTTGGTCTTTTGGAACTTTTTATACTCTCTATGATGTATTAACATAGTTTTATCTCCGTCATTCTAGGAATAGGATACTTTAGCCCAACATTTCCGTGGGCAAGTTATTTGAGAAGTTACTGACAATACAATGAAAACTAATGATGGAAGTTGTTATTGTTCATATCATTATTTTATCATTAGGATCCCGGTGCACAAAAATTTGTGCACTGGGGTGGGGGGGCCCTCAGCCTGGCCTGTGCCCTCTCGCAGTCTGGGACCCCGCAGGGGATGTCCACCTGCTGGTGTGCCTGGCCAGCCTGGGTGAGGGACTGATGACAGTTGGCAGGCTGGCCAAGCAAGACTGCGATCAGCCTTCTGTGGGACCAGAACAGGGAAGACACCTGTGTACGACCTTCTCAAAGCCGAGGGCCAAGCCCACCAGCCTAATTTCACCTTTTGGGTCACCATTGGCGACACCAGATGCACTGGTCAGGGCCCCAGCAAGAAGGCAGCCAAGCACAAAGCAGCTGAAGTGGCCCTCAAACACCTCAAAGAGGGGAGCATGCTGGAGCCGGCCCTGGAGGACAGCAGTTCTTTTTCTCCCTTAGGCTCTTCACTGCCTGAGAATGGTCTGGTTTTTACTGCTGCAGTGGCTGCTACTCCTGTTCCATCTGCTCTCCCAACCAGGACCCCCCCCCCCCATGGAGATGCAGCCCTGTCTCCCCTCAGCAGCCTGAGTGCAACCCTGTTGGTGCTCTGCAGGAGCTGGTGGTGCAGAAGGGCTGGCAGTTGCCTGAGTACACAGCCCACCGCAAAGAGTTGATCATGACCTGCAGAGTGGAGCGCTTCACTGAGATTGGCAGTGGCACTTATAAAAAGCTGACAAAGCATAATGCAGCCACCAAAATGCTGCTTCGTGTGCACACGGTGTCTGGATGCCCGGGATGGGAATGAGGCAGAACCTGATCACGATCCCTTCTCCATTGGTGTGGGCTTCCACCTGGATGGACTTGGGAACCGGGGCCCAGGCTGCACCTGGGATTCTCTGTGCAATTCGGTGGGAGAGAAGATCCTGTCCCTCCGCAGCTGCTCCCTGGGCTGCTTAGGTGCCCTGGGCCCTGCTTGCTGCAGTGTCCTCAGTGAGCTGTCTGAGGAGCAGGCCTTCCATGTCAGCTACCTGGATATTGAGGAGTTGAGCCTGAGTGGGCTCTGCCAGTGCCTGGTGGAGCTGTCCACACAGCCGATCACCATGTGTCACTGCTCCGCAGTCACCAGGGAGGCAGCTCGTGGCGAGGCTGCTCGCTGTGCCCTGCAGTACCGCAAGATCATGGTGGGCAGCAGTAAAGCTCCAGCTGGACTCATAGACATACAACCTCGCTCCTTGCTCTTCCTGCTCTCGGCCCAGGCATCTGCCTAGCTCAGAAACCCTCTGGAGGTGCCACCTCTACCTCTAACACAGACTGCCTCCCTGCAGGCCAAGAAGGGCATGGGCCCAGGAGCCAGGGACCACAGTGCCTCAGTGGCCCAGGATCCGTCCTCGTGTTAGTAGTGGTGATGGAGGGGAATGACATTGGACTGTCCCCTAGAGCCCAGAATAAATGTGTGTCTCCTCAGGAAAAAAAAAAAATGCTGGGTTGGCTGCCAGCATTTGCTCTATACTGGGTAGCCCGCAGCCCATGGTAGTGCCGGAGCCCTGCTCCTCTTCACTCATTCCCTCCTCCGTTCCCACAGGCACTACCCTGACTTCTGTCTCTAGGCTGCCACCCCCGCCTGCCATGCCCCTGCTGCCACCCGGCTGCACCCGCTGCTGCTGCTGCTGGCTCCGTGGCTGCTGGCCTCCATCTTGGCTGAGTTAATTTGCATACAGCCGCACTGATTGGCTGGTGGGTGTGGCTTGCTGGTGGGTGTGGCTTAGGCATCTGGGAGAGATGGTTAATTTCCATATTACTCTTTTATTAGAGTAGATCATTATTATGCAGTTACTTTTGAATATAATATGATTCTTTGAATAATTTTTGAGGTAGAGAAGTTAGTATAATTAACATTTTTACAGATGAGTCTCAGGTAAAGTTATTAACCCTTTGGTTAAAGTGATGTAGCTATTTTGTGCCAGAGTTAAGATTAGGTCTCCAAAACTTTCATCTTTTTTATTTTTAATTTTTAAATTATTATATTTTTTATAGCCTTCACTATTTTTTCTTCCCAGTCACAGAATTAAAGGTATATGACCTCTACAACATATTCTTTCCTAGAAGTTTTTGGCTAAATATATACATACAGAAATTTCCCCAAAGGTAGCTTTTAAGAAGGCCAACATTTTCTTCATTCTATTAAAAAAATGAATATTGTAGTTGTAGTGTATTTACTATCCTTGTATTTTCTTTCATAGCTTTGGAAAGTTCCTGCTACTTTTCGTTTCTTGTCCTCAACTACTTTGCCCAACATTTTGCCCATTATAAAAGGGGGGATCTGCCACTTAATAGGATGCTTAAAAAAACTCTCTAATTCCTTTTTTGTTTAGAAAAGATAATGGTTTTAGCAAACACTCAGGTCTTTGTAAAAGGAGGTAATATTTCTGCCTCACTTCACCTTAGACCAGTTTCTCCTCTCGTTCTCTTGGCACTCATCTTAGCTTCTCCCTTTCTTGTCTTGATGAGGAGAGCTTTTGGAAAGATGATTAAATTTTGGATAATTGTTTTCTGCCCAGATATCCAGGCAGCATTT
Organism: Murina feae; assembly: GCA_004026665.1. NCBI lineage: Eukaryota > Metazoa > Chordata > Mammalia > Chiroptera > Vespertilionidae > Murina > Murina feae. The sequence goes on along the minus strand of PVJC01024588.1, from coordinate 11,706 downwards.
AGTTAACCTTATCTACTCTGTAAAGACAAACAAGCAAACAAACAAACAAAAAGAAGACTAGGAGCACACTGACCTTTCTCTGGTTTCCATGATTAGAGCAGTGTTCACATAGCAACTTCAATCCACAATTTATGATGACTCAACACTGCTGGCTTTTGAGAGCCTATCTCTGAAACACTGTGCAAATATTCAGGTCACTTAGGGAGCTTGGTCCCCTGGAGAAGGACTGCATTGCTGTAACATGTTTGTAAATCTCATCACAGGCATACCTGGGCGATATTGCAGGTTTGGGTCTAGACCACTGCAATAAAGATAGTCACTCAAATACTTTTGGTTTTCCAGTGCATATGCAAGTTCTGTTTACATGATACTGTAGTGTATTAAGTGCACAATAGCATTTACATAAAATTTACATAAAAAAGAAGGAAATCTTACTTTTTGTGACAGAATAGATAGACTTGGAGAGCATTGTGTTAAGTGAAATAAGCCAGTCAGAGAAAGACAAGTGCCATATGATTTCACTCTTATGTGCAATCTAATGAATAAAATAAACTCACAAAGTAGAAACAGACTCACATATAGAGGAGAGCCTGGCAGCTGTCAGAGAGAAGGGGCTGGGTCAAGCTAAAAAACAACAAGTGAAAGACACAGACAAATGACAATATGGTGATGACAATAGGGAAAAGGTGTGAGGAGATAAAGGAGATAAGTGGTGAGGAGAGGAGACTGACTTGAGTTGATGAGTACCAAAAAACAACATACAGATGATGTACATAGAATTATACACCTGAAACCTATATAATTTTATTAAGCAAGTAGAGGCCCGATGCACGAAGCTTGATGCAAGAATAGGCCTTTCTTCCCCTGGCTGCTGGCACCACCTTCGCTCTGGCCCGGAGCCACCTTCCACCTTTGTGCACTGTCCAGAGGCCCAGAGAGGCAGGGGCAGGGTGGACCACCTGCGTCGTTGCCAAGTGACCCAACCCAGCAGCTGCCATCTTTGTCACATCAATTTGCATATTCCCTCCTTATTGGCTATGGGCACTACCATCTTTGTAGCAAAGTGATGGTCAATTTGCATATTCTGTCTTTATTAGATAGGATGTCACCACAATAAATTAAAAAACACACAATATAATACCTTAATTTTATAAAATGCTTCACTGTTAAACAATGCTATCACCTGCTCAATGCAGGGTTGCCACAAACCTTCAATTTATAAAAAACACAGTATCTGTAAGGCACAATAAAGCAAAGCACAATCAAATGAGCTGTGCCTCTATTACAGTATTTATCTTACCTCAGCTTCCTGGCCATGAGGGAGACAGGACTTTCCTAGGCCTTGGTAGCAGAAAGCATGGCCTTCCTCCCTCGTATTGAGTGCTTTTGTTGCAGTTCATCCTCAGTCTAGGATCTTTCTGGACAGTGTCTCTGTGGCCTCAGTTCTGAGGTGTAGAGTCACATGTAGAGTTTCAGAGAGATGAGTCCTTGAACGTAAACCTCAATAAAATAATCATATCCAAGTACATATGATCTGCCACTGTCTGAGCTTATGTCAAGGCTTTCACATGCTCTCAGCAGTAACATGAGTAGATTTCCCTTTCTGAACAGGGGATCCTAAGACACAGAGAAGTGAGAATACTCAGCAAGTTGGAAAGTCAGAGGAGTGCTGTGTATTTTATCTGACGACCATTTGCACCAAAGCCCCATTTCTCTCTGCTCTGCTATATTGCCCTGAACACACATGGAAAATAGCATGGTGAGTCCTGGACACATTGTTAAGTAAAAATAACTTTAATTTAGAAAAAGAAAAACCCGACTTCAAACCCAAACCCAAGTTTTGCCATTACTACCTCAGCCTTCTAGTCATATTTTGTAACCGCTATGGACCTCAAGCGTTGTCAGTTCTAAAATGGAGCTAATAATGCTTTCCTGGAAAGACTGTCGTGATGGTAAAATGTGAGTGAAAGCAGTTTCGTAGCCTGGAATGTGATGCAGGGCCTAAAACCAGTCTTTGCAACGCAGGTCATTCATATGCACTCTGAAGGCATTGCCACTTACTAGACGCATATCCCACCTCGCTCATGGTCCCCATGATTCTATATTGATTATGAACCTCTACCGTCGATGCCTTTACTGTCTGATTCTCTATGAGCTTAATCCTCCTTTATGGAAAGGAAGTTACTTGTGGTGGCATGTGCAGCTACTCTTCAGCCCTCAAAACAAAGTGCAGCCTTATTCAATGCCCCTTTGTGCGTTGGCTCCTAGCAAATCTGGGGAGTGTATGGTGACAGGTAATGGTATCTCCACACCATCCACACCAGTGGCCAAGGTGACAGGCCATGAGGATTCATGGCAGGTCTGTGCCAGGTTAGCACATATGAGGGGTGCCATAGCAGGCTTTAGGATCCTCCTGCCTGTGTTCATGTCCTGTATGCCACGTTGCCGTTGCGTGGTTTTGGGCAAATTCTTTCAGCATGCGGTTGCCCCATCAACGCAGCAGTTTCAACCAGACTGGGTTTTGTCCAATATTAAGTGAACCAATAAACATATGTCACTTAGAAAAATGTCTAGTAAATAAATAGATATTATGTATTTCTCATTTGATTTTCAAAACAATACTAGAAGATAGAAATTGCAATAGACAAACTCAGGATAGCAACAGGAAAACATTTTTTCCCAGATTATAACTCTTGTAAGAGGTGAATTTAGCATTTAAGACCTGGTTGTCTGCATTTAAAGCCCAGATCATACCCACTTTACCATAACAACAGCTGGTTCAGTGGAATAACTCTATGTCGAAGGTTTTATTCTTGGAAAAACCAATCTGTAGGGCACAGGTACCCGACTTCAAAAAATATCCTCAAGTGAAATGTCAAAAATAAGACATATATCCACTGAAATCTGGACTTGCTTGAGGATCAATAAATCTTGAAGCAGAACAAAACTGCAGGAAATAATGTCCTAACGAATTTTCTAAATATCAGAAAGCAGAATAACATAAATACTTAACTGCTAATGGCAAGGATTATAAAATCAATGGAGTATTTAATGGGATTTAGTTTAATGCATACAAAATTGAGGTAATGCTTTCTTCCTCAGCTTTTCTTTCTTTGTTTTATGTATTCAGTAGTGTTATTTTAATTTACATAAAATGAGACCTCAAATGCTTTAAGTAAGAAACGTAGTGGAGCTCTAGCTGGGTCGGCTCAGTGGATAGAGAGTCGATCTGTGGACTAAAAGATCCTGGGTTCGATTTCGGTCAGGGGCACATGCCTGGGTTGTGGACTTGATCCTCAGTAGGGGGCATGCAGGAGGCAGCCAATCGGTGGTTCTCTCTCATCATTGATGTTTCTGTCTCTCTCTCCTTCTCCCTTCCTCTCTGAAATTGATAAAAATGTATTTTAAAAAAAGAAACCCAGTGGAGTAATACGTTTATTTTTTTATTTTTTTATTATAGTTGACATACAATACACGTTAGTTTCAGGTGTACAACATCATGTGATCACACACTAAGTCTAGTAACCATTCATCACTGTGCAAAATTATCACACCATTATTGACTATATTCCCCTTCACCTTTCTTCACTCAATCTTTCATCCACTTGCCCTATGGCAGTTATCAATTTGATCTTTTACCCTGTTTTTGTTTGTGTTTGTTTGTTGTAAGATTTATTTTCAGTTATATTTGTCAGACAATATCATATTAGTTCCAGGTATACAACACAGTGAGTAAACATTTTTATATCTTATAAAGGAGAAACCCCAATAGGTCCAGTACCTACCTGAGAACATATATAGTTTTTACAATGTTATTGATGTCAGTCCCTATGATGTACTTTACAACCCAGTGACTCTTAATATCTTTCAGCTTTTTTGCTCATCTTCCCACCCTCCAGACATCTAATGACCATCAGTTTGCTCTCTAATTATGTTTGTTTCTGTTTTTTTTAAGATTCCACATATAAATTAAATCATACAGTATTTGTCTTTCTCTGTCTGACTTATTTCACTTAGCCTACTGCCATCTAGGTTCATTCATGTTGCAAATGGCAAGATTTCGCTCTTTTTTGATGGCTGAAGAATATTTCATTGTACCAATGCCTTTGTAATAACCTGCCTATTATTTAACAGGAAGAGAGGAAAAGGGAACCAAAAGGTACATGCCCAGTAAAGTCTGAGTGACATGGGAGGCTGCTTGCTCTTCAGTCATATGTGGAAGCAAACCAGTGGCCAGAATAGGTGTGACACTTGAATATTTAAAATTACAAACAAAAGAGCAAGACTCTTGGTTTTTGCTCTCTCTCTCTCCCACACACAATCACACACACACACACACACACACACACACACACACAGACACATGCCTGGGGTCCTCTTGGAACTACTGTTGCAGAGGGCTGCACTCTCCTGTGACCACAGGACTCAGGGCCACATGGGACACCCACAATGGACTAGATTAGCCAGATTGCTAGAGCACACCTGACTGCAACATGGAACAGAAGCTCTGCACACTGGCCCCGCTTTTGGCTTTGCTCAACTCCCAGCTGCCCCTCTTTTTGGCCTGGTTTTGGGGAATGGGACATTGCAAGATGAGGTATGTAACGTCACTCAAATAAGGCCTTTTTCCACCTTTCATCTTCTTATGGGGGCTTCTGAATATTCTTATTTCATCAACACCCCAAGAGCCTCATTCCCAGTGATGTCTGGGAGATCTGGCCCACCCGTTCCTCCTGCAACAGTACCACATCTTTACTTTTCAAAGTAAGTTAAACACGAATTTGCACATTTCATAATTAAAGATTCTGAGAACCACTACAAATTTTTGTGCTTATCCCCTGCATATATTAGCATATTGTGTGCCCAGTGGGTGAAACAGACAAACAATTTTAGCAACAGTTAATAATTAAGTAACAGCTATTTTACAATTTTTTTTGAAAAAACATTGGTGGAACCCATGTCCTTCCCAACCACTTTGTTTTCTCCCAGGACTCTCTGTGCCCCTCTTTTCTTCTCTCCATCTTCTTCTTTCAACCTCTCTACATTTATTTAATCACCACTCATTGAACATATGTAATATGCTGGGACTGAGTTAGTTGTTGTAGTTTGAATTGGGGAGTGAGGATCCCCTTGGACTCTCCCACTGGAGGTGACTCTAAAGCTGAAAAGATGAACATAAATCTACACTAATAAAAGGGAAACATGCAAATTAACCATCACTCCATCACCCCGCCACTCAGCTACACCCACCAGGCAATCAGGAGCGAGTATGCAAATTAACCCAACTAAGATGGCAGCAGCCACAGAGCTGGAGTGAGCAGGAAGCTTGGGTTGCCCCCGGTGATGGAGGAAGCCAAGCTTCCTTCCTGCCCTTGCCAGCCCTGTGCTCCGCTCAAGCCTACAAAGTATCAATTATAGAAGATAAATAAATCCCAGATACCTGTTTCCAGCCATGGGCACTGAAAAAAAAAAAAAAAAAAAAAGGAGAGGCTGGGAAATTGGGTCACCAGGGGGCATGGCCAGCCTGAAAATGGCCATCAGCCCCTCACACAGGCTGGTTGGCACCCCAGAGGGACCCCCTGCCCTGAAGGGACTGTGGCCAGCCCACAAATGGCTCTCAGCCCCTCACCCAGGCTGGCCACACCCCCATGGGATGAGAGTTCCCACTGGGGGGTTTGGTCAGCCTGCAAACAGCCATCAGCCCCTCACCCAGGCTGGCCAGGCACCACAGGGGGACCCCTACCCTGATCCAGGATACCTTCAGGGCAAACCAGCTGGCACCCACTCATGCACCAGGCTTCTATCCTATATAATAAAAGGGTAATATGCAAATGGACCCTAACAGTAGAATGACTGGACTGACTGGTCACTATGACACACACTGACTACCAGGGGGCAGATGCTTAATGCAGGAGCTTCCCCTGGTGGTCAGTGCACTGCCACAGGAGGAACTCTGCTCAGCCACAAGCCAGGCTGATGGCTGCCATCAGAGCAGTGGTGGCGGGAACATCTCCTGCCTCCTCAGCAGTGCTAAGGATGTCCAACAGTAGCTTAGGCCTGCTCCCCACTTGCAAGTGGACATCCTCCGAGGGCTCCCGGGCTGCCAGAGAAATATCTGACTGCCAGCTTAGGCCAAATCTCCCAGGGAGTCAGCCTAAGCCAGCAGGTGGACATCTCCTGAGGAGTACCAGACTGTGAGAGGGCATAGGCCAGGCTGAGGAACCCCCAAAGTGCACAAATTTTGTGCACGAGGCCTCTAGTAAAGTCATGATACCCATTAATGTAAATGGTGTATAGATAAGAAGGAATATGTTCTGTAGCAGAAAAGAATGTTTGGCTGCAGAAGACATTCTTAGAAAATGATACTGTGAATGACATCTATCTGAAAGGTGATAAAACATCCTAGGAAAACAGGTGGATGTCAAGCCACACAATCTGACTCCATTTCTGATTTAGAAAAAGACAGACAACATGGTAAATTATGTGTGTGTGTGTCTGTATAAGTGGATATGTGCCAGATTAACTATTGATATTGGCTTCTTTGTTGATGAAATTATTGAGAAAAAACCCCCACTATTTTTTCTTTTATGTTTCTGGATGTCTTAATATAATATGCATTCTTATTTTTGCAATTAGGAAAAATGTGTTAAGATCAGTAAAACTGTATACTTGGTTGGGGAAATGTTGTGTTTATAGCAAAGACAGTAGATTTTTTTTTAATCTGTGTATGGGGACTCCTATAAAGGGTGGCCATCTTCCATTTGTGTCTTGAATAACCAGCTCCTGATGTATTTACAGAGTTTCTAACATTCCTTGAATCAGAGTTTGAAAACCAATGTACTATAATGAATCAAAGACATTTTCCATGCCTAAGACTATTAAGCAGAAACTCAAAGTCTGTGGGAAGATCTCTGTATTTTTAGGCTGAACATAACATTGAGGATGACTGCACTTATCTTCCTTCTACTAGTGACTGCTAAGACAACACACATATCGGCCTAAACGGTCCGTTACATTTTTTGAAAATGTAATCTAGGTCAAGTTCAACCTTATTTGGTTTGGACCACAGGTATAGGTCCAGGCTATCTACCCTACCAACATCACTGACCTGGGGTGCCCACATTCACCACAGTAGTACTGTATAATCTCCTCCAGTAATAAATTTACACCCAAGTTTAGGGTTGGTGTCTAGATTTAGGGACACCTATTATTCAGCATCTTCCCACTGAGTCTCACAAATTCAACTGCACATTGCTTATTTTTAAAAAAATATTTGTGTTTAGAAAACTTAATGTGTGCATGTGTCTGTCTACATGTATGCATGTGCACATATACACCTAGTCTCATAATGTGCATGTATGCTTTTTTATATATATTAGAGACTCAGTGCACAAATTTATGCACCAGTGGGGTCTCTCTGCCTGCCCTGTGAGATAGGGCCAAAACCAGCTCTCCGACATCCCCTGAGGGGACCCAGATTGCAAAAGGATGCAGATAAGGACAAGGAACCCCACCAGTGCACTATTGAGGCTGGGGAAGGATGCAGGAGGTTGGCCTGCCAGGGAGGGACTGCAGGAGGGCTCCAGGGCATGTCCAGCCCATCTCACTCAGTCCCCATTGGCCATTCCCCAGCAGCAAGCTAACCTACTGGTCAGAGCATCTGCCCCTGGTGGCCAGTGCACATCATAGCAAGCAGTTGAACATAATTATATGTTGGCATATAATTAGCATATTACACTTTGATTGGTTGAACAGACGACCAGACACTTAGCATATTAGGCTTTTATTATATAGGATATATACACATAGGTACATGTATATATACATATACATTCCTTATATTTATAAAATCTTTTAGATTCTGAAGGCAAATGAAATATAAATCCTTTCTATACTCCAAATTTTTCTTTTCTTTTCCTTTTCTTTCTTTCTTTCTTTCTTTCTTTCTTTCTTTCTTTCTTTCTTTCTTTTTCTTTCTTCCTCTCTTTCATTACTTTCTGGGATGTTGCAAAGGGAAAAGAGATACAAACAAACATACACAACAGCAATACAGGACAATTCTTTATTTTCCCACACACAACTAAAAACATAATACATTTTCCATTCTGTGAAAATATCAACTTTTCTCCAGTCATATTTAATCTCATGACCTTGAAAAGCTTCAGTCATAATAGAAAAAGAATAAGAAGAATTCAGGGTTTGAGATGCTGTGAGTGAAAAGAAACTCCTATTCTAAGCCAGAGCTCTTAAAGAAAATTAATCCTTCACTCTGAAGAGGCAGAGGACAGGACCCTTGGCTATCCAAAGATGCTCAGAAATTAGTTTCTTTTATAGGGACAAGCCTGGGCCTCTACCGTGATGATTGTCAATAAAAAATAATGAATAAGTTATTGGGTAAGTATATGGGAGAATGGTTCAAAATCTTAGAAAGATGGAGTGCAGAATGTGTCCCTTGGCCTGAGTGTTTCAGCATGAAGCACAGTATTTGTTTAGAAAGTGTAACTAGTATTGGGAAATTTCAGGTTTGGGCAGAAACCCATTCAAATGTTTTCTGATTAAAGAAATCAGCTTTTTAATGCTGAGAAAATAAAATGTTAGAAATAAATTTTTAAAAAATCACCCATTATTCTGTTCTCTAAAATCATCATGTTAAATGTTTACAGTTATTTTCTTTCAGTATGTATTTATGTATATACTAGAAGCCTGGTGCACAAAAATGTGTGCACTTGTGGGGGGGGGGGGGCTCAGCCCAGCCTGTGCCCTCTTGCAGTCTGGGACCTCTCAGGGGATGTCCACCTGCTGGCTTAGGCCTAATCCCCAGGGGATCGGGCCTAAGCTGGTAGTCAGACTTCCCTCTGGCAGCCCAGGAGCAGGAAGCAGACATAACCTGCAGTTGGACATCCTTAGCACTGCTGAGGAGGCGGAGGAGGCTCCCACCACCACCGTTGTACTGGTAGTCATCAGCCTGGTTTATGGCTGAGCAAAGCTCCCCCTGTGGGAGCGCACTGACCACCAGGGGTCAGCTTCTGCATTGAGTGTCTGCCCACTGGTGGTAAGTATGTGTCATAGTGACCAGTCATTCCCAGTCATTCTGCTGTTAGGGTCTATTTGTATATTAACCTTTTATTATATAGGATAGAGGCCTGGTGCATGGGTGGGGGCCGGCTGGTTTGCCTTGAAAGGTGTCCTGGATCAGGGTGGGATTCCTGCTGGGGTGCCTGGCCAGCCTGGGTGAGGGGCTGAGAGCCGTTTTCAGGATGGCCAAATCCCCTTCAGAGTGGGGGGCTCCTGCTGGGGTGCCTGCCCTGTCTGGGGTGAGGGACTGATGGCTGTTTGCAAGCTGGCCAAGCTTCCCAGTGGAAACCCTCACCCCATGAGGGTGTGGCCAGCTTGGGTGAGTGGCTGATGGCTGTTAGCAAGTTGGCCAAGGCCCCCAGCGACCTAAGCTCTCAGCAAAACTGTCTAGAAGCAGGTATCTGGGGTTTATTTATCTTCTATAATTGAAACTTTGTTGCCTTGAGTGGAGGCCGCAGCTAGCCAGGGCAGGAGGGAAGCTTGGCTTCCTCGATCACTGGGGCAACCAAGCCTTCTGCTTGCTCCAGCTCTGTGGCTTCCGGTGGCCATCTTTGTTGGGTTAATTTGCATATAGTTACTCTGATTGGCTGGTGGGCATGGCTTGGGTGTAGCAGAGTGGCACTAATTTGCATGTTTCTCTTTTATTAGTGTAGACTTTGTAAAAATTATAATCATCTCACATAACCTGGTTTATAACCAGTTTTCACCACTTATTAAGCAAAATCTGTATTAGTCCTCTGTATTATCATGAGCTTTTGTAAGTTATAAGCCATGCAGACTGGAGTTTGAATCTGAATCTTTCTCATATACTCTATGCCTGGCCTTGGTGAAGATTTTAACTAATTTAGATTTTAGTTTTCTCATTTATAGTGGTGGAATGAATGGTACATTCTTCATAGGATTATTGGGCTGATCAAATGATAAAATATGATCATCTCAATTCCTGGCACATAGTAAATGGTTTCTGTTGTTGAAGCTTTTTATTTTGATTTATTTCCATGTGTTTATTTTCTTTGTTTCCCTTGCCCTAGGAGATGTATCAGCAAATGATTGCTACCTGAGAAGTCTGAGATTTTTTTGAAATATGTTTTTATTGATTCTTAAAGAGAGAAAGGGACAGGGATCAAGAGATAGAAACATGGATGAGAGAAAAACCTCTTCTGGGAATCTAGCATGCAACCTGGGCTTGGGCCTTGACCAGAATTGAACCACCATCTCTTATTTCATGGGTAGATGCTTTACCACTGAGTTACACTGGCCAGTCAAGATGTCTGAGATTTTTCTGCTTTTGATTTCTTCTAGTAGTTTTATGGTTTTGCGATTTACATTTAAGTATTTTATCCATTTTGAGTTTATTCTTGTGTATGTTGTGAGTTGGTGCTCTAGTTTCTCTCTCTCTCTCTCTCTCTCTCTCTCTCTCTCTCTCTCTTTCTCTCTCTCTCTCTCTCTCTCTCTCTCTCTCTCTCTCTCTCTCTCTCTCTTTCTCCCTCTCTCTCTCTTATGCATCTGTCCAATTTTCCCCAATACCATTTATTGAATAAACTGTCTTCATTCCATTGTAAGCTCTTGACTCCTTTGCCAAATAAAAATTTAGGATAATGGCTTGGGTCAATTTCTGGGGTCTCTGTTCTGTTTCACTGATCTATATGCCTGTTCTTGTGCCAGACCAGGTTATTTTGATTACAATGGCTTTGCTGTATAACCTGATGTACAATATGATGATCCCTCTAACTTTGTTTTTCTTTCTCAAGATTGTTGTGGCTATTCAGGTTCTTTTTGGTTCCGTATAAATATTTGGAGTATTTTTTTCTAAAGCTGTGAAATATGCTGTTGGTATTTTAATAGAGATTGCATTAAAACTCTAGGTTGCTTTGGATAGTATGGACATTGTAGTGATATTAATTCTACAAACCCATGAACATAGTATAGTCTTCCACTTGTTTATATCTTTTTTCAATGTCCTGTAGTTTTCTGAGTACAAGTCTTTTACCTTCTTGGTTAAGTTTATTCCTAAGTGTATTATTATTTCTTTAAGATAATTTTCCTGAAGTAAGATTGCTGTGTTAGCAATTATTCTCTTTTTAATTTACCTTAATGCATATTAATTTTGCTTTCTTTTTAAAAATATATTTTTATTGATTTCAGAGAGGAAAAGAGAGGGAGATAAGAACATCAACGATGAGAGAGAATCATTGATCAGCTACCTCTTGCACACCCCTACTGGGCATTGAGCCTGTAGCCCAGGCATATGCCCTGACCTGGAATGGAACCATGACCTCCTGGTTGATAGGTTGAAGTTCAACCACTGAGTCTTACTGGCTGGGCTGAATTTTGCTTCTCAAGGAGTTTATCATTCAATTCCTTGCACCAAAAATATATAAATGTATTTTTTTCAAATACAGTCTCAAGGATGAGTAGTATATTTATTTTTCTGTTAGAAAACTTATCTCTTCATTGCAAATGAGGTTATTGTTTTTATTATCCTGAATTAATCATATTTTATAATGTCCTTGTTCTGTATATATTACCAAATCATTTATGCATTTTAACATTTTTTCTCAAACCCTCTTCTCTTATTTCAAAAAATTAACATTCAATTTGAAGACCAATCACCATTTTATACTTACAATT
>PVJC01024587.1:0-25438 GCA_004026665.1 Murina feae | reverse complement strand
GACTGACAATTTTTGGGGGTTAAGGGTGTTGGGGATGCGTGAAGAGACTGGACAATAATTGTACACCTATGGATGAGGACAATGGGGGGGGTAAGGTCAGAGGTTGGGGTGGGAATGGGAGGAGGGGAGCTATGGGGGAAAAAAGAGGAACAACTGTAATAATCTAAACAATAAAAATAAATTAAAAAAAAAAATAAAACTATCTGTAAAGACAAAGGCTAAGAAAATTATTTTTCTAAAAAGGATGTTCTAGGAAGTTGGCAAAATCTGAATATCTATAGCTCATGTATCAGTGTTAATTTCCAGATTTTGATCATTTTACTGTGGTTCTAGGGGAATATATATACTTGATACCTTTAGAGTAAAGGGGTATACATCTATGTGCACCTTGCTCTCAAGTGTTTCAGGAAAGAAAAAAATATGTGAATATATATATATATATATATATATATATATATATATAGAGAGAGAGAGAGAGAGAGAGAGAGAGAGAGAGAGAGAGGGAGAGAATGAAAAAGCATATGTGTTCAAATGTTAACAATTGGTGACTTTTAAAATATATATATTTTTTATTGATTTCAGAGAAGAAGAGAGAGGGAGAGAGAGATAGAAACCTCAATGATGAGAGAGAATCACTGATTGGTTGCCTTCTACACACCCCTTAATGGGCATCAAGCTCACAGCCTGGGCATGTGTCCTGACTGGGAATCAGGTATCAAATTGTGACATCCTGGTTCATAAGTCACTGCTCAACCACTGAGCACACCAGCTGGGCCCATTGGTGACTCGTGATGAGAGTTCTTTTACTATTTTGCAACTTCCCTGTAAGTAACTTTTCCTGTGTAATTTTCTGTAATTTCTTAAGTGTTGTGTCTGAAATGTTGTAAGGGGGAAATGTGCCCCAGATGATTGTGATGCAGAGCTGTGTTTGAGAGATACCAGATGTCTGTCAGGAAGATTCTTTGATTGCCTTCCCTCTGAGGCCCTCTTATTTCTCCAGAGGTGGGCAGATTGTGTGTGTGTGTGTGTGTGTGTGTGTGTGTGTGTGTGTGTGTAAGGAGATCCTAGAGATACTCTTGTAAGAGCTATCATTGTGATGAACTGTGGATATCCACATTTGCTTACATGACTGGCTTCTGGTTGGGGACTGTATATGAACAGTCAGTGACACCCTTGCCCTCCCCCAGTAACAGATGGAACTTCTGAGGAGCCCAGTGTGGCTCCCTTCACGCTTGTGTGGCATAAGGCCCGTGACAGGCTGGATGTTTTGTTTCTCCTGTGGAAGAGTTGTATGTGGCATTTATTATTTTTGTTGAACCTGTTCTGTTTATATTGGAGTTGGCAATTGTTTTCATCTTGATTGATTGATTAATTGCTTAACCCCATTAATCCCTAGATGGCAGGTTAGTAGAGATCCCTAATGAACCTACCTATTTCAGGATTACATATCTGCCAGTCCTTGTGTTTCACAGATGATCAAGGCCACACATTAGGGCACAGACAAGGTAGGGTCGCCAGAGAAGAATCTCTCTCTCTGAGCAAGAAGATGAGCATGTATAACTCCATCAGGCAGGATTGCAAATGAGTAAGCCTGACCCCATATCCCGAGGTGTGCCCTCTTTCCCCACTGCGCAGCATCTGCTCCTGGAGCATTTCAGAATAATGGCAGCTTTCCCCTCTGTTATTAAGCAGTTAAAAAGAAATAACATTGCTGTACTTAGAAATATTGAAGACTCGTGGGAGAGTACATACCCCAGTGTGTCCTCAGTGTCCACGGCTTGGACTGGGGCTCTGGTGACACGTGCTCTGCTTCACTGTTCTACCTTGGTGTTTCCTCAGCAGCCATCTAACCCATCAGCCTGATCCTTATTTCCCATCCCAGAGCTCTGCCTTCTCCAGTTTCTCTCTCTTTTTTTTTCCAGCCCTTGTTCTGATTAACCCAGCAGGATTTCTGTGTGTTCTCTGTTTCTGTGCACACCACCCCCCCCCCCCCCGTGCCAGCAGTACCCACTTTGTGGCTGTGTGACCTGTACAGCTGAAAAGGACCCACACTGAAAAGGACCCCACACTTTCACTTTGCACTGGGCCTGGAAATTATGAAGCCACTCCTGTACCTGAAGCAGGCAGCATTCTCATGCCCTCCCCCCACCTCCAGCCAGGCTTGGCTGCACACCCTAAGATTGCTCCTCCTCCCCCACCCCCAGCACTTGCTCAGTTTTGGTTAGCTAAAGTATGACCTTTGACCCTTGGGAGATTACCCACATCAGTCACTCTGACCCAAACGGTTTGGTTTCTGCAAATGTAATCACTTTCATTTCTGCAATTCCCACCCCCACCCCCCAATCTACAGAGTAGCAGCAGCAGCTGCTGCTGTCCCTCTGCACACAGGCAGCTGACTCGCCTGCTGATTGTGAACATCCCAGTAATCCAAGTGCTAATGGTATTTATTCAGTCCAGCCTGCTTAGCCCTGAACAAGGTTTGTTCTCATTTATCTCGTCGGAGATGAGCTGTGTCCTTAATATCCTTTTGTTGACTTTGAGCACACCAGCGCCACTAATGTCACTAAGAGGCTTGCCGGACCCCTGCTCTTTTAACTCCCTCAATCTCCAACTGTCAGGACATCCATCTTCTATCCATCAAGACACCCCCACCCCCCAAACCTCACCCCAGGCAAGGGCTGTAGCTCTGGTCCAGATTCTGTAGGCTGGGAGGGGTATGGGGCCAGCTATACGTGCCCGAGGCATCTGGGCTAAATAAAGCTGTGCTCCCAAGGTACTTGTCTGGCCTCTTTGGGTAGCAAACCCACTATAATCATAATCTTTCTGTCACAAAGCTTTGGCTAGCATTTTGGCATTATTAGCTATTCTCTCTTTAGCACAGGGTAGTTTTAGCTCTGCCTCACAGGTGAGGATACTGAAGTAAAGGGGTTTATCTGAGGTCATCAGCCACTGTTTACAGGATTCTCACCAAGGGCTCTCCAGGCCCTGGCGCCTCACTCTAAGCTATTTTGGGTATTTCCTCCCCAAAAGCACACAGCAGTGAGCATTCAGAGCCCAAGGCAGAGCTGCCTGGGATAGGCTCAGACCATGTTGGTGTCTGACCCTCTGGCCACATTGCTCAAGAAACAACTGTCGCCCTAACTGGTTTGCCTCAGTGGATAGAGCTTCGGCCTGCGGACTGAAGGGTCCTGGGTTCGATTTCAGTTAAGGGCATGTACCTTGGTTTCGGGCACATTCCCAGTAGGAGGTGTGCAGGAGGCAGCTGATGGATGTTTCTCACTTATCGATGTTTCTAACTTTCTGTCCCTCTCCCTTCCTCTCTGTAAAAAAATCAATAAAATATATTTTAAAAAGGAAGAAACAATTGGCCTCTGCTGTCCCTGCCTGGATGGACTGAGTGCCATCGGAAATGCAGGCCTTGTCTCTCCCAGGCTCCCTCTGCGGTGCTTCCTCAGCTCCTTGACTGGGCAGCACAAAAGGCTGTTCACCAAGCCACTGAAGCCCTGAGCCTCGGTAGGGCCTGGGTTTATGTGGGGCCCTCGTTTAAGCTGGTCAGGAGAAAAGGTGTCAGCGCGTCAGCCCCGGGTTGCCGAGCCCACATGGCCACAGTCCTGCTTTACTAACCCAGGTCCTTCCGAGCTGCTGCAGGAGAACAAGGGGATTAACTGCTTTATGAAAGCGATTTCAGCAAGTGACAAAAGGCATCATCTTGCTCTTTTCCTCTCTGGTTTCCTTCTCCTGTGCATTAAGCTCTGTTCTCTTGTACTGTAAATGGGCTTTCCCCTTGGGGTTGGGTGGGCCTAACCTACTGCTGGCAAAGCTGTAGGTGCTCTTGGCTTACAGCCACCTTACCTTGTGGAGAACTTTTCTCTGTCCTGACTCCAGTGTGGAAGACTGAAGGGCTCTGACTGCCTAGTCCTGGGGGACCCACGAAGGCCATGGTTGCCAGCACTTGACCACAAGCTCTCCCCTGCGCCTGAGGAGTTGAGACCCACCCCATCAGGACCACAGGAGTGGGAGAAGCAGCAGTCTCAAAGGAAGGAAAGTGTCAGTGCTAGGAGATGGGGAAGAAGGGATGCTGGGCAGGTACAGGCACAGGCCACATAACCAGAAACAACCTGACCTGGGAGTGGTGGGCTATGCCTGGTTCAGCGTGTCTCCTAGCTCAACTGCTGTCCCCCCTACTGCCCCCCGCCCCCCTCACCTATCCCCCACCCCACATCGCTGTCCTGAGATGAATCTTTCTCCAGGGCTCTCTCTCATGTCTGACCCCTGGAGGCACTTGTTTCCAACTTTTTGTTTTTCCCTGGGTGTGGGCTGAAGTAAGAATAGGAGCGGGTTCCATTTGCTGGGTAGTGTCTGGGTCCTACATCACCCCATCTTGGTCCCAGCCAGGAGAACTGCTGGCACTATGCCCAGCTTGGCCTCTTGGTACCAGATGAGTTGCACCTCTCAGCCCAATTTTTATGACTCTCCAGGGAAGCCTTCCACTGAACAGTCTCCTCGCCTCTACACATATGATCATGCTGTCCCCTGAGCACCTGCCCTTTCTTCTCTCCACAGGTTGTCTTCCCTCTACTCTGGCTTCCTGTAGTCTCACCTCTCCTGTGCCCCTCTCCTGGCTCTTCTAGAACCCCACAGACCTTAGGTTCAGAGCCATTTATTTATTCATTCACTTCTAAACCAGTAAATAGAATCTGCTGGGAATCCTGGCTTGCTCCGTGTTGAGTGACAGAGAGCAGGCTGAGCTTCCCCAAGGATCTGTCCTGCATGGGGCTTCTCGAAGCAGTTGCCTGGCAGTGGCTGGCCTCTCCGTCTTGCCCAAGACAGAGTCAGGCTCTCTAACTTACACTGGGGCTCCCGGAAGTACCAGGGAAGCCATGTCTCCTATTGGCTTTTGGCATCTTTTCTTGACTCCCAATCAGCTTATTCTTTCTCTGGAGGATCCCAAGTATTAGCGTGCACAACCCATGCCTGCCCCCTTTGCAAGTTCTTTGGCTGATCTCTTCCCTACCCCCCCACCCTTCCCTCTGAGATTCCTCCGTCTGTTGCCATGCTTTTATGTTGTCCATTTATTTTTGTTCATCGTATATAATAGCCTAATATGCTGTGTCTGTTCAACTGTTCAACCAATCAAAGTGTAATATGCTAATGATAACGCTAAGGTCACTCAGTCGCTCACTCTGATGTGCACTGACCACCACGGGGAGACAGTCAACTGGTAGGTTAGCTTGCTGCTGGGGTCCGGTTGATTGGGACTGGGCTGATCAGGACTGAGCAAGACTTGGCCAGACATGCCCTGGAGCCCTCCTGCATCCCTCCCCGGTCCGATCGTGCACCAGTGGAGTCTCTTGGCCTGGCCTGGCCTGGCCTGTGCCCTCTCGCAATCTGGGACCCTGCTGGGGATGTCGGAGATCTGGTTTTGGCCCCAGGCGGAATGACTGGTTGCTGTGATGCGCACTGACCACCAAGGGGCAGACGCTCAATGCAGGAGCTGCCCCCTGGTGGTCAGTGCACTCCCACAGGGTGCGGGTCTCAGCCGTCAGTTGGACCGCTCCCCCAACTCCTGGACTGCAAGAGGATGCAGGCCAGGCTGAGGATTCCCGAGTGTATGATTTTCATGCACCGGGCCTCTAGTTAGATGTAAGTGAGATCATGTGACACCTGCCTTCCTCTGACTTATTTCACTTAGCATGATAATCTCCAGTTTCCTCCATGCTATCTCAAAGGGTAAGAGATCCTTATTTTTTACAGCTACATAGCATTCCATGGTGTAGCTGTACCACAGTGTTTAAATCCATTCATCTACTGATGCGCACGTAAGCTGTTTCCAGATCTTAGCTATTGTAGATTATGCTGCTACAAGCATAGGATTGCATACATTCTTTCTGATGGGTGTTTCAGGCTTCTCGGGATATATTCCTAGAAGTGGGATCCACTGGCAGTTCCATTTTTAATTTTTTGAGGAAACTCCACACTGTTTTCCATAGTGGCTGTACAGTCTGCATTCCTACCAGCAGTGCAGGAGGGTTCCTTTTTCTCCACATCCTCGCCAGCACTTACTGTTTGTTGGTTTATTGATGGTAGCCATTCTGGCAGGTGTGAGGTAGTACCTCATTGTCGTTTTAATTTGCATCTCTCTGATGAATAGTGACGTTCCAGCATTTTTTCATCTGTCTCGTGGCCATCTTGTTTAACCTCTTTGGAGAAGTGTCTATTTAGGTCGTCTGTCCATTTTCTTTTTTTATTGGATTGTTTGTCTTCCTTTTGTTGAGTTGTATGAGTACTTTTATGCATTTTGGATATTAATCCTTTATCAGATGTATCACTGGCCAATATGTTCTTCCATATAGTGGGTTCCCTTGTCATTTTGATGCTGGTTTCTTTTGCTCTGCAGAAGCTTTTTAGTTTTTAGTTTCATTTTTTCCGCTTGGTTTCTCTTGCCCTGGGTGTTGTATCGTGAAATGTCTGAGATTTTGCTGCCTATGGTTTATTCAAGGGTTTTTATTGTTTCACAACTTACCTTTAAATCTGTTACTGGTTTTGAGTTTATTATTGTGTATGGTGTAAGTTGGTGGTCTAGTTTCGTTTTTTTACATATAGCTGTCCAATTATCCCAATGCCATTTATTGGAGAGATGTCTTTATTCCATTGTATGCTTTTGCCTTCTTTATCATGTTGTCTCTCCGCTATACCTTTTGTTGGTAAAGGGCTGCTGCTCTGGGAGGTGCCCAAGCTGAACCCCATGTGCTCAGGCCAGGTCTCCTTCGATTCCCGCTCTGTCCTGAGCTCTATTCTTACCTTCTTGGATTCCTGGGTGACTGTCTTGTCTCTGGGTCTTATTCTCAGTAGATCTGAAGACAAGGGCAAAGCTTTCTGCTGTGTTTGGAGGGCCTTGTCTCTGCCACACTCTGCAGTCCCCTGTAGATGGGGCATATCAGTGGCCCTCCCCAGGGCTGATGCAGTGTCGGGCCTGGCAGAATCCCCTTCCTTGGGAGGCAGCATTTGACATTTGTGTGGTCCTTGTCTCTTCCTAGACCCTGCCTGTTGTGGGGAGCATTCCTCGGGCACATGATGGCAGAGACAGCCCTAATTAGCTCACACTTTGATGAAGCAGCTGTCTTTCTCAAGTTGGGGGAGAAGGGGCAGGGGAGAGGTTAAGCTCCCAGTCCCCCATGCATTGGCGCCCATCTGCCTGTCTGGACAGGAGCTTTCAGCCTCACTTCCCTAGAGACCCTAGCCTGTCTCCAGACTACTCCTCAGGCACGAGTGGAGTTACAGTGGGACAGGCTGGCACCCACCCTGCATGTCCTCTCTGTTGAGAGGGACGCAGAAGGACGAAGGCACCTCCCATTTTATGCAGGCAGTCTGGCTTAATGTGCTAAGTGTGATTTGAACCTTGAAGCTGGTGCCAGGTAGGAACAGAAGGGTGGGCCTCTACTACTCACGTGGGGCCCATCACTGTGCCTTTCGGCAGCACTTACCGAGTGCCTGCTCTGTGCCAGGGCCTCTCCTGCAAGCAGCAGTGTAAACACTCCCTTATTACCTTCCTCCATTTTTCTCTGGGGTTTGGACCAGGAGCTTTCTCCCTCTGCCTCATGCCATAAGGACCCCCGGCCAAGGTTGGGGGTTAGGAGGAACCAGGCCCTTTTGGGATCTCCAGGGAGCTGGTGGCCATTCTAAGGGAAGGCAGCCAGAGCCTGATGGAGACTTGTACCCTCTGTGAGCTGTCTGATCTCCGGCCTCGCCCTTCCCGTTGCTGCTGGCCTCAGGCTTTTTATGTGCCTGCTGCCTTTCTTCCCTGAAGCCTCCGCAGTGGCTGGTGAGGGAGCCTTGACCTTCTCAAGGGCCTAACATAGGTCCCTGTGTTTGGCACTTGCTCCTTAATTGATCACTAATTTGATTTGAGAAAGCAAGCCTCCTGCAAAAGGGTCTCCTGCTGGGGTTCCCTGCCACGTGCCCTCCCTGGCACCCTTCCAGGCCCAGCATTCCTTTCATCTGGAGGGCTGTGCCGGAAGCGTTTGAATGGGGAGAGGAGTTCCAGAGGCAGCCTGGGTGCTGAGCGTTTCAGCACTGCCTGTTTGTTGGTGGGCACAATTACGGTATAAATATGCTGACTCATTCCTTCCCTGTTGTTCAGGTCCTAGGCCATGGCAGGCTCTGTGCTCAGCGCTGAGGGACGGAGAGCATCGCAGCAGCTGCTCTCGGAGAGTGGAGGGCTGGCGGGAGGCACTGGGCTGGGCCTGTTTCAGGATCTGCATAGGGACGCAGAGGCTCCCTGGATCTTGTGTTTTCTTTTTATCTTCCTACACGGCGTTCACCGTGTGCTGTGTGTGTGCCTCTCCCAGGAGAGGAGAGGGAAGGAACGGCTCCCGTGTAGGGGACCCCATTAGTAATTGCCCCGCAGTGTGTGATGGGCCTGGGGTCACTGAAAGCGGAGCACCCAGCACTGGCTTGGGGAAGGCGGGCGAAGGCTTCCATAGCAGGGGCATGGATAGCACCCTTAGCGTCAGAGGGATCCTACAGTGGTGGATGTGATTTCCTTCTTTAAAGCACCCCAGTCTGCTGGCTGCTGGGCAGGGGAGACTGGCATGGGGGCACTTGACGTGTCGTTTGTGCCGTAGGTCATTGTATCCAGGTGGATCCACACTCATTAGCCTCTGTCTCCCCATCTCAGTTCTAGCTTGTCCAGAGGGGAGAGCCTCCCCCGACCCCCTTGCACACCTTGTTTCTCCCAAGGGATGGCTGGTGTGGTGTCAACTCTCTGACCACCCAGATCCCTGGGCCGGGCACAGTGGTGTTACCCCAACTTGGTGAATAGGTGCCAAGTCATGCTTTCCTGTGCTTCCCTTCCCACCCTCCACAGCAACCCAAAGGTCCAGGTGGAGGCCATTGAGGGTGGAGCCCTGCAGAAGCTGCTGGTCATCCTGGCTACGGAGCAGCCTCTCACGGCAAAGAAGAAGGTGGGATTCTGCTCCTTCCCTCCTGCCCAGCCCCCAGCACACCTGTGGGCCTGAAAGGCACTGGTCCCTTTCCAGGCTGTGCATGGCACTTTGGGGGGCATAGGCGGACAGGTCTCACTCACTCAGAGTGTCACCGCAGCCAAGGTGTCGGGGGCCTGGATACAGCTCCATGGTGTGGTTTTGAGTCCCACACCCTGGCGGCCTGCTCTGGGCCTCGATTCGTCCTCGGGGCGATGCTGAAGGTGTCTGGCTCTCCCGGTCCTGAGTTATGGGGTGTAGCTGTCCCTGAGGGTAGTGGATGGAGCCAGGAAGAATGGGAGCTGAGCTGAGGTGGTTGGTACACTTATGGCTGCCTTTTCTGGGCCTGGGGCAGGGCCAGCTCTGTTTGGCCCCTCACCCGTCTGGATGTGTGCCTCCCCAGGTCCTGTTTGCACTGTGCTCCCTGCTGCGACACTTCCCCTATGCCCAGCAGCAGTTCCTGAAGCTGGGGGGCCTGCAGGTCCTGCGGAGCTTGGTGCAGGAGAAGGGCACCGAGGTGCTGGCTGTGCGCGTGGTCACCCTGCTCTATGACCTGGTCACCGAAAAGGTGAGTCCCCGCTTGCCCTGCCTCCCCCTCACTGTTTGTGTTTGCTTCGGACCATTTGACCCTGGTCCCTCCGTGTCTCTTTCCTTCATCCCTTCATCCTCATTAGTAAGTGCTTTGGAGCAAACACACCAGCTCTGAGCCGGGCAGACAGGGATGCTGTGGGGCCCCACCTCAGGGCTCCACCCCCGAGACATGAGGGAGGATGTCGTGGGAAAGGACGTCTGAGCTGACACCTGAGGCTGATGAGGAAGGAGAGAGCGGGTGCTGGCAGTGGTCTGAGCCGAGTGTGCAAGCCCAGGATCAGTGTGATCGAAGGCCAGCAGGAGTCTGCATGAGCCTTTCATTTAAGGCTAAAGCATAGGGTGGGGTGCTGAGGAGCAGGAGGGACAGAGCAGCTGTGTCCAGGAGTCATGGCAGCAGCCAGGGGACCAAGGAGCCAAGGGCTGGAGTGATGCGGAATCCTAAGATTCTAGAAACCTGGAGTTGCCTACTCTGAGAGCTTTGGCTCTGGGCAGGGGCTCCGAATGGCTGCCCTGAGAGGCCCTGGGGACCCCAGGTGCTTGCCACCTGGAGGAGACTTGGTGCCTGGCTCACTCTGGTCTTTGTGAGACTAAAAGTGTCTTAATTATGGATAGAGCTAGGCCTGGATTCTTAGTTCCTCTGCTGCGCGAGCATTGGCAGAGCCTTTTCAGCTGCCTGTCACTCTCCCAAGAACAGCCAGGCTGCGGATTGGTGGAGCGGGGCTGGGCAGCTGCTGAGTGTTGGAGGCTGAGGAGCCCATCCCTCCTCCCTGCCCCTCCCCCTGTGCTTTGCTCAGGGTCAGTTCTGTCCATCGCTGCTTCTCTGTCAGCTATTGCTTTTGTGTGCTTGCCCTCTCTGCCTCTCTCTGCCTCTCTCTGCCTCTCTGTCTCTCTTGGCCTGTCATGTCTCTCGGTCCCCCTCCCTCTCTCACCCTCTCTTCCTTCTTCCTCCCTCTCTCTCTCACCCTCATTCCCTCTTTTCCCACTCCCCCTTCTCCCTCCCTCTCTCCTCCTTTCCTTCTCTCCTTCTCTCCTTCTCTCCCTCTCTCCCCCTTTAAGCTGCAGAACCCAGAACAGCAGGCAGCCATGTGGTGCTCACATCCAATTAATAAGGCCCAGCACAGCTGACATCCTGGATATGGGCCAACAAGCCTGGAGAAGGACGTGAACATTGGCTGGAGAGAGAGACTGGTCTCTTTCTTCTGTTGCCTTGGGTGTCTCTTCACTCCCCCAGCCTTGGCACGGTGGGCACTGCCATTGGCTCACTCCTGGAGTCCTTGGGGTGCTAGGAAGATCAGGGAGGGCCTGGTGTCTCTCGGCAAACAGTACCAAGACAGCCATCCTGCTGCAGCAGAGCTTTAGGAAGATGTCAGCATACTCTATGCTGGAGGCAGTCAGGGCTTTGTTCCCCAGAAGTGAAGAACTAGCCAGACTGGGGGTGGTCCAGGATGCTGACGCCTCCTCCTCCCCAGCTTCCTCCACCAGCCCCGAGGGCCCCAAGGCCGTCATGTGGTCTACTGTGGCCCCTCATCTTTCCTGGGCTCCCCTCTTGCCTTCTCTGTACCCTGCACGCCTCATTCTCCCCTGGAGTTAGGGCAGAGACTCCTTGTAGGACATGTAGTACCGCCCATATGGGGCATTTCTGCCCCTGCCAACCCTCCACCCCTCCACCCTGCATAGCTTTCCTCTGACATTTGAAATAAGCTGCCATCTTGTGAGGTTTCAGGTGTTCCCTTTGCCGCCTCTGGCAGCAGGGGCTCCACCATATTTTGCTGTTGGGGCTGGGTTCCTGCCCATGCTTTCCTCAGCTCTCCAGACCACAGCCTAGAGGACATTCTCCTTGGAAGGACACTCAAGGCCCTGTGTGTTGTGTCCCATCAACCAGCATAATCTGCCATTCTTTTTATTTTAATGTTTTTATTTTTATTGATTTCAGAGAGGAAAAGAGACGGGGAGAGAGATAGAGAAACATCAATAATGAGAGAGAATCATTGATCGGTTGCCTCCTGCATGCTCCCTGCTGGGGATTGAGCTTGTAACTCGGGCATGTGTCCTTGACCGGAATTGAACCCGGGACCTCCAATCCCCAGGCCGATGCTCTATCCATTGAGCCAAACCAGCCAGGGCTAACCTGCCATTCTTCAAAATGAGGTGGGCCCAGGCATTGTTATCACCCTCCTGTGTGTGGACCCTCCGCTCCATCCTTATCCACTTGGACAACTCCCACTTATCCCTCAAGGCTCAGGGAAGGCCTAGCTGGTTCCAATTCCCACTCCAGCACTGACAGCTGGCACCACACTGCACTCGCTGGACTAAATTTATTATGCTCTTTAGGAATTACTCTGTTAACTTTTATTCTCCTGCTAGACCCCAAGCTCCTCAAGGGCAGGAACCATGTCTGCCTCATTATGTGTCCAGCCTCTGGCACACTGCACAGTTGTTTGGATGGATGGATAGATAGGTAGGTGGGGGAGCATGTGTGAAGCCATGAATCCTGCATGCCTTCTCCCATGAAGGGCCTTTGAGGTCCAAGGGGATGAAGGAAGAGGGTTCGAGCTCACAGGTCAGCCATGTGCCTTGACATCTGAAGGGCAGGGCTGACTGCTCTCTGTGTGTTCTCTCCTCCCACCCTACCCCTGTCACCTGGCCATGCGGATGGCAGATGTTTGCCGAGGAGGAGGCCAAGCTGACCCAGGCAACGTCCCCAGAGAAGCTGCAGCAATATCGCCAGGTGCACCTCCTGCCAAGCCTGCGAGAACAAGGCTGGTGTGAGATCACTGCCCACCTGCTGGCGTTGCCTGAACACGATGCCCGTGAAAAGGTGCTGCAGACGCTGGGTGCCCTCCTGGTCACCTGCTGGGACCACTACCATCAGGACCCCAAGCTCAGCAGGACGCTGGCCAGTCTGCAGGCTGAATACCAGGTGCTGGCCGCCCAGGAGCTCCAAGATGGCGAGGATGAGGGCTACTTCTGGGAACTGCTGGGCTCTATCAACAGTTTGCTGAAGGAGCTGAGATGAGGCTGCCCCTCACTGAGCTTAGACTGGAACACTGCCAGTGAGGCTGAGAGGTACCAGCGTGGATGGGTTCTCCAGGGGACAGCAGGCAGGACAGAGGGCTTCCCTCCTGGAGTCTGGGCATCAGCAGGGCAGTGCTGGCCATTAAATGGAGGCATGAAGGTCATTGTCTGTCTGTCTGTTGTGTATCTGTGCAGACTGTGCACAGCCCTTGGTGACATGCTGCATGGTCAGCCCAGGACATCTCCTAACAGGGCCCCCCACCCCCGTGGGAAGGATCCAGGCTCAGAAGTTGGAAGACTCTGGCTGGGACATAGCTTTCACCACCCAGTAGCTCTGTGATCTTGTCAAGTCACTTAGCTTCCCTGAACCTGTTTCCTCATCTGTCAAAGAGTTATGCCATTAAATGAGAGAAAACGTGCATAAAGGACTACCCAGTGCCTGGAAGCTGTGCTGTCCCTTCCCCACCCTGCTGTGAGGGGAAGTTGGATTATCTCCCTGCCCCCCTACCTTGTACCGAGTCATAGATTTCAGGCCTGAGGGCATCACCACAGGCAGGGATGCCAAAGGGCTGGGCTCAGGTGACTGGTGCTGGGCACCTGGTGTTGGAGGATGCTGGGAGGGGCTTGTTTCACTCCGGGGGCTCTTGGGTACAGGCCTCACCCTGGGAGAGGAGTGACCTTACTAAAGCTGGTAGTGGGAGCCCAGGCCTGCCTCTCTGTGCCTTTGCCTCTCCTCTGTGTAGAGCCCAAGGAAGAGGCCTTGGAGGCAGGGACAGCGGAATCTGACAAGTCCCTGCCCCCACCTCAGAGAGGCTGGGAGCCTACTGCAGGTTGCCACGGCAACCCCAGCTCTGGGCCTTCCTGATTTGGATTCTGGTGCATTTGTTTATCAGCCTTTCCCAATGCACCAGAGGCTCACTCCTGCTGTTTCAGGCAGCCCCTCCTCCTGCATGTAGAAATCTCCTCATCCCGGCCTTGCATAT
The DNA here is from genome assembly GCA_004026665.1 of Murina feae. NCBI lineage: Eukaryota > Metazoa > Chordata > Mammalia > Chiroptera > Vespertilionidae > Murina > Murina feae. The sequence continues at coordinate 11,868 of PVJC01024587.1, read as the reverse complement.
AGAAATCTCAACTTCCCTATGCTGAGCGGACACCGAGGACTTACTTCCCTGAAGTCCCTTAGCCTCAGACCTTCTTCTGCTCCCCTCATGCCACAGCACACAGGAGCTTGGGAAAAGCTGCTGCCTGCCCAGAGCCACCCAGGAGGGGGCAGGAGCCTGTTCCACCAGCGTAGGAAGCCGCCGGGTTCCAGCAAAGTGAGGATCAGACTCGAAGTCCGTCAAATGTTGGATTCTGTCTCACTGCCTTTAGAATGTCTCAATAGCTTTCAAAGTACATTTTATGATGAGAAAATCATGGCTCCGAGAGGCTAAATGATCTGCCTAATGCCACACAGCTTGTAAGAGGCAGAGCTGGGATTTGCTGGGCTGATCATGCTGTGGAAAGTGAATGTGCAACTCAGAAGGGAATTGTATTTAATTTGACAGGCAGTGATGGGAGGGCCGGGAGAGATGGCAGAGCTGCTGTTCTGTGGCAGAGCAGGGTAGACTCCGGAAAGAAGGTGCCAGGGCTTGGCTAAGGCCAAAGTCAAGAGTCACTTTGAAGATGAGAGCAGACCCTGCAGGTGGATTTGAGAAAGGGGGAAGGCGAGACATGGGGAGAGCTTGGGTTTGGGGCTGAGTTTGGTCTGAGCCTCCAGGCAGAGGTGAGTGCTGAGGCCACAGCAGCAGGTGCACCCTGAGCAAGGGCTGGCGGGAATGTGGGCATCTGTGGAAGGAGACCCTGTGATCCCCAGCCCTGGAGGCCTCTTAACCAGAGTCTGATCTGGGATATGAGCAGGGGTCCCCTTGGAAGGAATTAGACTAGTAGAGGCCTAATTGAGGGCCTCTTCTGTCCCCTGGGAGGCTACAGAAAGGGGACTTTGGGCCAGGAGCTCTTAGGGGAGGGCGTCAGCGGTCTCTGGAACCTAGGCAGGAGCCTCTGGGGTCTGTGGTGAGAGATGCCAGGTAAGTGCCAGGCTGCTGCGCCCACAGGTTGAGGAGTGGACTGCTGCTCCCCCCTCCTCCCTCTGTGTGCAGACAAGGCATCAAAAATGGTGACGTTTGGTCCACTGGATGTTCGCATTGACCTCACCCCGTTAGTGCTGGGTGTCTGATTGCTTGGTCCTGGGCCTTGTAGCAGACGCACCTAGGAGATAGGCAGCCATGTGACCGAGGGCTTGGGCTCGTGCTGCTTGGGTGTGGGTTCTGGTTCCACCGGTTCATCATTGATTGTGGTGTGCAGGTCTAGAAGGAGCCCTTCTCTGCCTCCCCTTGAGTGCCATCCTGGGAACCGTGGTCAGGGAATGTGACCTGGGTTTGAAGTTAGGCAGGAAATGGTAATGGGGGACTCGTAGCCTCTAGTGCTTGGGGTGATGTGACTTCTTCCTACAAGGGCCTTCAGGCTGCTCTCCTCCCCTCCCACCCCTCTCATATTGTGGGGCTGTAGGGCTCTTGGCCTGATGCAAGGCCCGGCTGAGAGCTGTGACTGTAGACACTCCTTAGGCCCTGGCTGACTGTTGGTTCCCAGCTGCTGGACTGGGCTGAACCAGGCCTTCCATGTGGGAGGGCGACAGGAATGGGAGTGGGCTGGTGATCCTAGGTCCCCCATCCCATCTCTTAGCAGGCTTGGTTTTTAATAGTTTTCTTGTTCATTCATTCTTTCATTCAGATTCTATCTAGTGAGCACTTATTCAGTGTTAGGCCCCAGGGTTCTGAGATTAGTAAGTCACAGGCCCTGCTATCAGGCAGCTCACAGTCTGGTGGGGGACAGTAGTCCCATTGTGATATGGATGTGATGGGGAAGCCTTGCTCAGTTGGAGCTGAGGAGGTCAGGGAAGTCCTCCCAGAACTGGTAGTAGCCAAACTGAGACCTGAAGGATGCTTGAAAAACAAGCCAGGTGAAAGGGGGAAAGGATTTCAGTCCCAGGAAGATGTAGGAAGGCCTGAGGTAAGAGAAAGAGGTCCATTTGAGGAACCTCAAGTTCAGTGTAGCTAGAGGGAGTGATGGAGTGTGGGGCCAAGTGGCTCCAGGTGGGGCCACAGGGGTCAAGGGGACCACATTCCCCAGTCCCTTGTTAGCCTTGCCAAGGAGCATAGCCTGATCCTGATGGAGCAGGGAGCCAAGGGGAGGGTTTGGGCATTTTCCTGGCTGCTGCTTACTCATTCACAAAACAAATTTGATTTAGGACTAACTAGGACCAGGCACTGTTCCATGGCATGAAGTGGTAAGTACTGGGGAGGGGCAGACCATGACAAATAAGTATATAACTAGTGGCCCAGTGCACGAAATTTGTGCACATTAAAAGGGGATTAATTAGAGGAAATATTTTAATATTGCTATTTGCCCTTTCTCCATAATAGAAGTGTCAGAGATTAAAGAAAATTAGTAAAACGTATATGAAAATCTTCCTCCTGTCAGAGTCTGGGGTGCACCATGGAACCCAGAGTTAAGTCTTCAACCACCCACGTGCACCTCAAAATCGCTCAAGACACAAACCTGGACGGCCCCCCTTCATTAGGCTAGATCCAGACCTCGCCGGTCCCACCCTGTCAAGCCCTGCCAGGTGGGGGGGTGCAGCCTCAGGTCCCCTGGGTGCCAGAGCAGGGGGGCACGGTCCCACCCTGTCAAGCCCTGCTAAGCAGAGGAAGTGGCCTGTGATCCCCCAGCCTGGCGCCATGGCAGGGGGCACAGCCTGAGGTCCCCTGGCCTGGTGCTGGGGTGGGGGGCATGGCCTGAGGTCCCCTGGCCCAGCACCAGGGTGGAAGGCACACCTTGAGAGGGCCCCCATCAAGTTCCACTGAGTGGGGGGCACAGCCTCAGGTCCCCTGGCCTGGGGCCAGGGCGGGGGGCATGGCCTGAGGTCCCCAGGCCTGGCAGCAGGGAAGAGGGTGCAGCCTGAGTTCCTCTGGCCTGGTGCCAGGGCGGGGGGGAGCAGCCTGAGGTCTCCTGTCAAACCCTGCAGGTGGAAAGCACGACCCAAGGTCCCCTGTCAAGCCCCATGCAGGAGGTGGGTGGGCGTGCAGCCTCAGGTCCCTGCTGATTGCTCCTTAAGGCTTGTTATGGGAACTTACCCTCAGCTGTGGGTGCAAATTGACCAGAGTGACGGTCAATTTGCATATTCCCTCTTTATTATATAGGATACGATGCCAGGCAGTGAGTGCTAAGAGCTGTGCGGAAAAATAAAACATGAGAAGGGGTAAAGAGTGTTAGAAAAGGCCTCCCTGAGTAGACATAGTGTGAATGGAAGAACGCAAGGCCATGAGTTGTGGGGATCGGAGGAAGTGCTTTGTAGACCAAGGGAATAGCAGATGCAAAAGTTCTCAGGCAGGAACATGATAGGAGGCTGGAAGAAAAGCAAGAGTCAGTGGCAAGGAGAAGAGTAAGCAACAAGGGAAGTCAAATCTCTGCAGCTATAGTAAGTGGGAGTTTTCTCTTTGAGATGGGAGCCATAGAGAGACTCAACATGACTGACATTATAACAGGATCACTGTTGCTGTGGTAACGAGACAACAAAGGGGCAAGGACAGAAGCAGAAGTGCGGTGCAGGGTCTACCGCAGAACTGTGGTGAGAGTTGATGAGGTCTGAACCAGGGTGATGGTGACAGAGAAGGCAGTGCCACGTGCTCAGACTCCAGATATATTTTAAAGATGGAGCTGAGAGGGTGTGCTGATACACTGCATGTGGTGTGTGAGGAAGGAAGGTCACAGAGGAAGCTTCACTTAGGGTCCTGAGCATCTGGGCCCCTAGAGGTACTGGTTCCAGAAGTGGGAAGAGAGAAGGGTAGAGGAGAAAAGATTGAGGCATTATTGTAGACATTATTTTGGATGTAGTTTTATTGAGATTTCAGTTGGACATTCAAGTGGAGATGTTGAATAGGCAGCTGGAGAAAGAGTCTGGAGCTAGGGAAGAAGAGGTCATGTGTGAAGACAAACGTGGAAGCTGAGTGTGCCAGAGCCAGCTCATAGCAGCCTATCAGCCATGTGGGTTTTAGAAAAATTGCGAGCTAGTTGTTCAGCACAGCCATTATTGGAAGTCAGCATGGCCCGTGTGTCTTGGTTGGGCATCACTGTGCACTGAAAGGTTGCTGGTTTGACTTTTGGTCAAGGCGTATGCCCAGGTTGTGGGTTTGGTCCCTGGTTAGTTGATTGATGTTTCTCTCTCACATTGAAGTTATTCTTTCTCCCTCTCCCTTCCTCTCTCTCTAAAATCAATAAAGACATATTTTTAAAAAATTAGTTAAAAAATAAAAATCAGCCCTGACTGGTTTGACTCAGTGGATAGAGCGTCGGCCTGTGGACTGAAGGGTCCCAGGTTCAAGTCTGGTCAAGGGCTATACTTTGGTTGCGGGCACATCCCCAGTGGGGAGTGTGCAGGAGGCAGCTGATCAATGTTTCTCTCTCATGATGTTTCTAACTTTCTATCCCTCTCCCTTCCTCTCTGTAAAAAAATCACTAAAATACATTTAAAAAATCAAAATCAAAATCAAATTATGTAAACTTACAATTAATATATTTAAAAAGCAAAGATATATCACTTCAAGGCCTTTTGGCTAAGATCAAGAGTAAAAAGCAAAGATAATTTTTAAAAATTAGTAGGAAGAGGAAATTAAACCCGAAGAAAGCATAAGAAAAGGAAATAATAAAGATAAGAGCAGAGAAACCAATAAAATTGAAGGCAGAATAACTAGAAGAAATCAATGAAATGGAAATATGGTTCTTTGAAAAAAGAAGACACAAATGACCAATATCACTATATTCCCTTAAGAGAATAAGTGAATGCTACAAACAACTCTTAAGTCCATAAATTTGGCAACTGAGAAGAAATGATGGATCGTTTCCTTGAAAAACACTATCTTTTACTGCATTAGTTTTCTATTGCTGCTATAACAAATGAGAATGAGCTTAATGGCTCAAAACAACACAAATTACCTTATAGTTTCATAGGTCATAAATCTGACAGTTTCACAATATAGAAATCAAAGCCACCAATAGGATTTCATTCTTCCCAGTCAGCTCCAATAGGATCCATTTTCTTGCCTCTTCCAGCTCCTTGAAGCTGCCTGCATTCCTTGGCTTGTGGACCCTTCTTCCTTCAAAGCCAGCAAAAACAAGTCCAGTTCTCTTATGACATCACTATGATGGACTCTTCTGCCTACCTTTTCCACATTAAGGCCCCTTGGGATAACACTGAGCCCAACTGGATAATCCAGAATAATCTCCTTTTTTCTTTTTTAGTTAGCTGATGTACAACCTTAATTCTCCTTTGCCATGTCACATAACATATTCACAGGTTCCAGGGAGTAGGATGTGGATATCTTTGAGGAACCTTTATTCTGCCTTCCACAAACACAAGTTACCAAAATTCACGCAAGAATATATCTCCTGTATATTCCTGTATCTATTGAAGAAATTAAATTCAGAGTTTACAACCTTCTTTCAAAGAAAACTCCAAACCCAGAAGGTTTCATTGGCAAATTCTCCCAAATACCAATTCTATACAATCTCTTCCTAAAAAATAGAAGAAAATACTCCCAAGCCCATTTCATAGGGCCAGCATTACTCTTATGCTAATACCAGATGAAGATATTAAAAAAAAACACTCTATGGAACAATACCCCTCATAAGCAATGAGGACAGGAGGTATTGGAGAGAGGAGATCTTGTAAGCTATAGGGAGGACTTCCTACCTTTTCTAAGGTTCCTACCAAAATCCTCCATGCAGAACTCAACAGAATAAATAGCAAATCAAATGTAGCAACACGGGTGAGCAAGTGTAGGCTTACAGTTGTTCATATGGGAAAAGACTTACAGGTTATGATTATTACATAGCTTGGTTAACTCAAAAGAATGTCACAATACAACCGTAAACCTACTTTTGCCCACCTCTGTATATAAAAGCATGCCAGAACATCCCCAAATGGGGCTTATCCTGGGAATGCAAGGCTGGTTCAACTCAATTCCCATATTAATAGATGGAAGACAGAAACAATCAACTCAATAAATGCAGAAAAATCATTTGACAAAATTCAATATCCATTTATAATAAAATCTCTCAGCAAATTAGGAATAGAAGGGAGCCTCCTTAACCTGATGAAGGAAACCACATAAAAACCTACAACAAGCATCAAACTTAATGGTCAAAAGACTGACTTCTTTTTCCCTAAGACTAGGAGCAAGGTGAGAATGCCCACTCGCCTCTCCTTTTCAATATTGTAACAGAAGTCCTGGGCAGTGCAGTAAGGCAAGAAAAGGAAATAAAAGGCATTCAGATTGAAAAAGAAGAAATAAAACTGTCTATTGAAGGATAACATGATTTTGAATATAGAAAAATCCCATGAAATGTACAAAAAATGCCTAACAATGAGTTTATCAAGGTCACAAAATGTAAGGTCAGTATACAAAAATCAGTTGTATTTCTGTGTACAAACAATAAAATATTGAAATGAAAAGTTAAAAACAATATCACAACAGCATTAGAACAAATGAAATACATGTAAGTCTGACAACCTATGGGAAGGATTTTAATGCTGAAAAGTACAAAACACTGATGAAAGAGAAAAAGATACAAATAAATGGAGAGACATACTGAGTTCCGTGGTTGGAAGACTCAATGTTGTTATCAGTCAGTCCCTCCAGAATTGACCTATACAGTCGATGCAGTCCCAACAGGACTTTTTAGATATCAAGAGTCTAATTTGAAAACTTATATGGAAATCCAAAGGAACTGAAGTAGCTAAAACAATTTTGAAAAAGAAAGAAGTTGGAGAATCACACTAGCTGATTTCAAGACTTGCTACAAAGACTATAGTAATCGAGACATTGTGTCTAAAGGATAGACACACAGATCAATGAATCACAATAGAGAGTTCAGAAATAGACCCATGCAAATATATTTAGTTGATTTTTGACAAAGATGCAAAGACACTTCAGTGGAGAAAGGATCATCTTTTTAGTAAGTGGTGGTGCAACAACTGGACAGCCATATTTTAAAAAACAAACCTTGACCTATATCTGTCATGTTATACAAAATTGAACTCGAAAGTAATCAGACCTAAATGAAAAATTATAAAACTTTTAGAAGAAATCTTTGTGGCCTTGAATTAGGCAAAGAGTTCTTAGATACAACCACCAAAAGCAAAATTCATAAAGGAAAAAAAGATGATAAAATTCACTATGTTAAAATTTCTGTGAAAGAAATAACAAAAGGCAAGTTACAAGTAGAAAATATTTGCAAATCACTTTTCTGACAAAGGACTTATATTCAGAATATTTAAAGTACGTAAAACTCATCAATAATCTAATTTTAAAAAGGCAAAAGATTTGCAATCATTTCACCAAAGTAATATAGATTGCAGATAAGCACATGAAAATATGCTCAGTATCATTAGTTGTTACGGAAATGCAAATTAACACCACAAGGCACTACTACAAACCCACTAAAAGGGCTGAAAAAAATTTAAAAGCCTAAACAAACCAAAAACCTGACAATATCATGTGCTGATGAGGATGCAGAGCAATTGCTGGGAATGCAAAATGATGCAGCCACTGTGGAAAGCAGTTGGGTAGTTTCAGATAGAATTCTACAAACATATACCTTGCAACACAGTCTCACTCCTCGGTATTTACGCAAGAAAAAGGAAAATCTATGTCAACTTTGTTTGTGAAAATAAAACAACCTAGAAACAATTAAAATGTCCCTCACCTGGAGAGTGGATAGACAAACCTGGCCCATCTGCATAGTGCAGCCCTGCTCCGCAGTGGGAATGAATGAACTGCTGCTGCATAGCAACCTGTGTGCGTCTCAAAGGCATTATGCTGACGGAAGGAAGGCAGACTCAAAAGGCTACAAATGTATAATTCCATTTACACGACATCTGGAAAAGGCAAAATTATAGAGGAAGGTTTTTGCCAAGATTTAGGATGGGGGACGGTTCCACTCTATTGGGGATAGAACTACTCTGCACTTTGAATGTGGTGGTGATTACACAACTCTATGTATTTGTCAAAACTCACAGAATTGTCCCCTAAAAAGCGTAAATTTTACTGTGTGTAAACTTGAAATTTTTTAGAGGTAATTATTACTCAACTTTCCTAGTTACTTACAGTCAATCATTATCTATGCCCTGGAGATGGCGTCTGTCTGACGCATCTGGGTGGTGCAGACATGCTCAACAATAGGCCCCTGTGCTTCCCACAACCCCTTCCAGATGCCCCCTTCGTGGCTGGAAATCTGATGTGGGAGAATTTACACCATGGACACTGGGAAATGTTACAAATCAAGCCTTAAAGTGATGAAGAAAACGTTTTAAAAATGTTAATGCTGATTAAAGTGTCATCAGCACAAAAATCTGAAGGAATTGTCTTAGAGAATTTGACAGTTACGTGATTTAGCAAAGAAGTCATTCGCTGATGAACAAGTGAAACTCCCAGAGATGTTTTTGTTTTTTCACTTTCATTGTACTCCTTAAGGTAAACAAAGTATCAACCAGCATTCCTATCAGAACCAGGCTCCTTTGTCAGTTACAACTGTCAGTTGCCTGTGGATACAGGATTTCAACAAAAATCAGTGAAAGCCTGGTGACAATCAGTTGGCCCTGTGGAAGTTGCAGTAAAGAGCATTGTGTATTTTGTTGTTATTTGTGAATCGTGTGCTTACAGCCCTGTTATAGGAGTGAAATGTATATAAACTTAACTCTACGCATCCCCTCCCGACCTGCCCTGGAGAGCTGGTTATTACCCATTTACCCACATACCACGGCCTAGGAATCGGGAGAAGAGGACCAGGGTCTGACGCCTGGACCACCTCAGCCTTAGAGGTCAGGAGGAGAAAGAGCTGGTAAGGAGATGAGGAGCAGAGATTGGTGAAGGGCGGGGAATGTGGAAATCCAGAGAATGTTTGACGAGGAGCGGGTGTTGGGGGCGGGCACCGACTTTACATGCTGCTTAGAAGGGACTGGACACAAGGTGTAGCTGGGAGAGTGGAGGAGGGAATTGGAGATATGGTCTAAACCAGGGGTCCTCAAACTTTTTAAACGGGGGGCCAGTTCACTGTCCCTCAGACCGTTGGAGGGCCGGACTGTAGTTTAAAAAAAAACTCTGAACAAATTCCTATGCACACTGCACATATCTTACCTTAAGCAGGACAGGCAGCTGCGGCAAAAACACCCGCGTGTGGCCCGCGGGCCGTAGTTTGAGGATGCCTGGTCTCAACACTCAGGCGTTCTGTGTAAAGTCTAAACACGGAGGGGTGACCTGGACTCAAGGGAAGCTTTTTGTATTGTCTGAGTTTTTTTTAAACTATGGGGCCCATTACAACAGTGGTCGCCAACCTTTCGGACCTCACGGGCCACCAGTGGTCTGCGGACCACCGGATGGCGATGGCTGTATTAGAACATGTTTTGTATGCGGCTGAGAAAGATCCAGGAGGAAGGAAAACTTGGCAAGGCAGGAAATAGAGGGAAGATTGTGGGGCAAAATCCTTGACTAGGCCAGGATCCAGTGACAAGTCAGGGGGTGCCTTAGCCAGGGACCTTCAGAGTTCCTGCACCTTAACAGACATAGTCCTGAGAACCTGGTTGCAGGGATGGGGCAGATGTGGGAGGGAGCATGAGGGAGTTCTCAGCTTGAAGAAGGTGGCGAGGGTTTGGGGTGCGGGGGCACAGGTTCCTGCACTGCCCTCTGGAGCTCCAGAATCTGGGGGTTTTGGAGGAACTGATCTTGAAGCTGGAAGGGGGTGTTGGCTCCTTGCCAGCTGTGTGACTTGGGTGTAGAGATTGAGGGGTGGTGGTAGGACTGACACCTCACAGGTTGTAAAGATGAGGTGGGGGTGGGGATGAAGTCCTCCTCTCTTCCTTTAGTGGAGTGACCCTGGCCTGGGTGGAGGTTGAAAGCTGTGCAAATTAAGGCAGCAGAGGTGAGGAAGGGCCTTCAAGTATCTATGCCCAGGAGTCATGGGAGGCAATACAGGGTTAGCAGGCAGCTGCTGCCAGCAAGGAGAGAGCTGGGCTCTGCGGTCCTGTGTGCAGGTAGGAGAGCAGGTGAGAGGAGTGGCACACCAGTGCCAGGCTGGTGAGACGCGGTTGCATATGTGAAGGTGTCGCTGAGGGTGTGTCAGCCCTGCTGGGAAGCCATAAGGGGCAGGACACAGGAAGGCTGTCCTGCTTTGGCTGTTGTCGCTGAGAAGATGGAGGGTTTCAGGATGTTGGGGGGTGCCTCCTCGGTTGCCTGCTTTTTGCCTTCTAGTGCCTTCTGTTTGGTTTAAATCAACAAATGGTTTGAATGGTTCAACAGCTATTTCTCAAGCACGTAGGAGACCCTTGCTGGGTAGGGTGAGCAAGACCAATGCTGTTTGCTCCTCTAAAGAATTCAGGTCAGGCTGTGAGGGCTGGTGCTGCAATACCACGTGCCACGCCCAGGGCCAGGCAGCAGTGGCAGCTGCAGGCCAGTTTGCAGAGGTGGTACTTGGATGATTTTAGGAAATACATGAACATTTATCAAGATGTTATTTTGATGTATACTAGAGAAAATGTAACCAGCCCATCAAATATGATTTCAGGATACTGCTTCGAGGAGGTAAAGGGAAGTTAGTCTGGGTATGTAATGGCATTGTATTTGGTGTGATGATAAGGGAAAGGTGCTGCCAGGACATCCAGTAATGAGCTCACGGGGAGCACAGGGTCAGGAGCCACTTCTAGGGCCTGTGCCCAGGGCCAGACACACTGCAGGGAGGCACTGGGCTGCCAGCTTGTCAGGGGGCAGCCTAGACAGAGGGCATCGTGAGAGGCTTTACTCCTTGGAGGTGTTTGTGGAAGATGCGTTTGCTGTAGGCAGAGGATGGATAATGGGGCTGATGTAGGCCAGTTTAGGAGCCTTTGCAGCACTGAGGGGTGGGGCCTTGGCCTCTGCTGAAGTGGATGGGTTGAGAGGAGGTGGACTGGGGGTGGCTAGGGACTGGGCTGTAGGGCTTCCAGCAGATCAGGTGAAGCAGCTGAGGACGGATGAGGAGGATCTGGGCTCAAGCCTGGAAGACCATTTTAGAATGTGACAAACTGATGGCAACAAAAGCCATGAGAACGTTCCAGAGTGTCATTCTGGATCCTGAGAGTTGGGGTTGGGGTTGGGGTGAGTAGAGGGAGGCCAAAGCCTTCTGGGTCCAGCGCCATGGGAGTTCCCCGAGATTCAGTCCTTGTCCTGGGCTTTGGGGAGTCGGTGATGAACAAAATCAAGATCCCTCGTCCTGCAAAACTTACAAGAGAAGCAGATGGGCTTGTAAACGTAAAGCAAGTTCAATGCTATAAAAAGAGGGCATGGTATGGATTTTTCTAGGGTCTTTTGGGTAACGTGATTTGTGAAGACACACCTGAAGATCTTAAAGCACATGTGTATCTCTGGGGAGTGTTCCAGGCAGTGGAACCACAAGTGCAAAGAGCGAGTGACGAAGAAGGGGGAGGGGAGAGGCTGGAGGGCCAAACCGTCATTTTAGACTTTGGCTTTTATTGGGAGATGGAAACTCTTGCAGGTTAGAGCTGAGAGAATAACACAATCCGACTGGTTTTATAGGGATTACTAGAGGCCTGGTGCACTGGTGGGGTCCTGCTGGCCCGCACAGTGGCCAGGAAGAGGGGCCACTGGCGGCAGGCAGTTAGCCGGCCAGTCCCGCCTCCTGGTTGAACTCCCAGTTGAGGGGACAATTTGCATATTGATTGTGACTGCCCTAGGGAGTAGGGTAAGGGGAACAGTAAGCCCAATGGGGAAGTTACTGCAGTGGTCTGGGTTCAGGTGCCTGGAAGTCCGCCTCCTGGCATTGGCCTCCTTGTGTTGTCCCCCTCCCATAGTGTACCTGGGGTGGTCTGTGTGACCAATCTTAATAAAAGCGTAATATTGAAATTA
>PVJC01024586.1:0-25433 GCA_004026665.1 Murina feae | reverse complement strand
TACACAGTACCCCTCAGTGGTAGGCACTGATTCCTTACTTGATGAATGAATGAAATGAGTGAATGAACAAAGAATATTTTGTGGGAGAGCTGAGGTAGAGGAGAGTGGGAAGAAATTCGTAAGAAAGCTAAAAAGAGCCTCTATACATCTGAACGCTAAGACTCAGATCTCATGCATTGTGACCGGGGAATCTAGCATCTGTAATCTCAGAGTCTTCCTGCTGAGAAACAGACTTGCTGATTATTTTGTCAGATTAAATTTGGCTGATAGGACCTAGAGAAGAGACTCAGATTCTCCAATGTTGTCCACAGAGATGTATAAAACACTTTTCTCTTTATTGGGGAAAGGAGGCTGAAGGGCTGAGCATACACACCTGGAATTTTATGTTGTGGTACTTAGATCATACACAGGACCTGTTATGGTTGAATTGTGTCTCCAAAAGATATATTGAAGTCATAACCCTCATACTATGAATGTGACCTTACTTGGAAATAGTCTTTGCAAATGCAGTCAAATTGAGATCATTAATGTGGATCCTAATCAAGCATGACTGGTGTCATTGTATGATGAGTATGGGATAAACACACAGCGAGGGAGGGTTGCCACGTGGAGTCATGTGCAATTATGCTGCTACAAGCCAAGGAAAGCTTGGGGTTCCTTGAGAAGCTGGGAGTGTCAAGGAAGGACCCACACTTAGAGACTTTGGAGAGAATGTGTCCCCGCTGACACCTTGATGTCAGACGTATGGCATCCAGAACTGTGAGAGGGCAGCTGCTCTTCTTTATGTATTCTGGAACAAGATATAAATTAAAGCTTTTACTTCATTGGGAGAGAATGCAGCTACCTTTTCCACCTGCCCACCAGTCCCCAGTTTCTTTCTTTTTCTTTTTAATATATTTTATTGATTTTTTTACAGAGAGGAAGGGAGAGGGACAGAGAAGTTAGAAACATCAATGGGAGAGAAACATCGATCAGCTGCCTCTTGCACACACCCTACTGGGGATGTGCCCGCAACCCAGGTACATGCCCTTGACCAGAATCGAACCTGGGACCTTTCAGTTCCCAGGCCCACGCTCTATTCACTGAGCCAAATCAGTTAGGGCAAGTCCCAGTTTCTTGCAGGCTGGCCTGTAACATCATTCTTTGAATCGCATCCATTTTGGCACATAGACTGGAACCTCTTCTTGATATTTCTTGTCCTTGCTTTCTTCATATGGAGGTACAAATACTGGGGTTCCTTCACCCATCACCGTTTTACATAAGTAATACAATCGATCACCATCTTTAGTAGAGATATTCTCTGTGGCTGTGATTCGGCCAATGATCTCAGAAACTGCTGTATTGAGTAAAGTTCCATGGCCTTGAAATATTTATTTACTGGCAGGACATCCTGCCACTCAACTTCCAGTCTCCTTAGTTGGCGCAGTGCCTGACTGTTTGCTTTACTTGCTGCACGGGTCTCAGTTCTTAATCTGTAAAAAAGACGAGTAATAGATCAGGTCTACCCCACCATAAATTATCCATGGAGTGGAAAATAATCCTTGTGTGCACCCCAAATCTCTTCTGGGTGCCACTTCCTGAGGTATCTGCTTGGCTCCCCTTTTCTGAGTCTGGACTCAGCAGCCATGTCTGTAGTAAGAGGCCCTGCCCTGCCTAATCAATCCAGCCATGGCCAGGATACTCACTGGCTCAATCACATCCTTGACTCCCAGAAATTTGGAATTTTGAACTGAGATCCCCTGACATCAGGCGTTGCTGGTAGTAAGTTGGTCAGTGGCAGTATTCTAGAGCTGTGCAGCCTAATACAGTAGCCACATGCTATTGAGCTCCTGCAGTGTGCTTAGTGCAAATTGAGATGAGCTATGAGTGTAAAGTACATCCTGGTTTTCAAAGACTTAATGTGAATTTTTAAAAACATCTCATTAATGATTCTTTGATTATAGATTGAAATGATATTTTAGATAGATCGAGTTAACATATATTATTGAAACTAATTCCTACTGTCTCTTTTTACTTCTTAAAATGCATCTTCTAGAAAGTTGAAATTATATATGTGCTTGGAATTTTATTTCCTTTGGACAAAACCACTCTACAGAAAAGTTCCTTGAGGCTGTGGGGTTGGGTGGCTCCTAGCCTCGGCAGGCCAGGGTCATTCAGTTGCCCTTTCTTCCTTGAGCCAGCCCAGTTTTCTCCCTTTGTTTTCTTCCTGGTTTACACTAGCCTGAGTAGTTTGAATTATTGGTCACCAAAGAGACTTTAACTAACAGACCACCTGGACCCAGATCTCCTCCGGGAGTTAACTAGATGATTCTGTGGCTCTGCCAGAGAGCCTCCCAATGCTCCCCATGGGTAAAGTTTGAGCACGACCTGAAAGGATGAGATCACGTGAACTGCATCACTCCCGCTTCCCCTGCTCCTGCCCTGTGTCTTGTGGGACCATTAGCTTTGGCCACAAGAACGAGATTTGGACTAGGAGGTTCTCTTGGCCAGGAAGGACAGCTGAGCTCCCACAGTGTCTGGTTTGAACTGAGGTTGTGCTTAGAAGCTGGATTGTGTTAACAGACGTTGGAGTTCAGAACAATAACAGCTCTGCTGGGCGCTCCCCGAACCTATAGGAAATCAAGGTCTGAAACGAGCAATTTCACAAAGCACGCACACTAGCTGCCCCTTTCCCCCACCTCCGCTGCCAGTCCCCGCCTGGCACGGCGGCTCATCCTCACGCGTGGCAATCAGGCGTTTCGTGTCTCTGCACCCAGCCTGTGAACTCTCGCTTTGGAAAAGTGGTTTCCCTAAGACATTTCAGTTGTTCCAAGGTGTGAGGTGAAATTCCCACAAAAACCTGTCAAGGGCTGGCTTTGGAGTGAAATGCTCAAGGTTAACTTACTGGGGTGAACAAGAATCGTATGCCAGATTCCAAGTAATTATTCCTTTAGGAACTGCCCGCTCCAAGCACTTTAATGAAAAATGATAGAAAGAGTTATTGACCTTTGAGACATCCAATTCCATCATGGACCGAAGCATCTGCAGTGAATCTGGCCGGGGAAGATTACATCTGCCCCACTAGGAGACACTGGGATAGTTTATCTTCAAAATAAGCAAAGAAAATGTGTCTAATGAATCCCTAAAGCGTGGTATGTGCAGATGGGGTTGAAAACTGCCTCCAGCAATTTTTCATCCTCATTGTAAGGGGAGTCCCTTGGAAACAAGTTACAGATCACACGTAAATTTGACTTGCTACACTTACCACATTCTTGGGCAGACTAGGAATGAGATGATAGATGAAGACATTGCAAAGCTAATAGTTTGAGAGAGAGACCCTTATTAAAATAAAAAAATGAGGCATATGCCATATTCACAGGAACTGCGTGGTTTAATAAAAATGAGCTAAGCCTCCAATGTGTTCCATATGGCTTTGTGTTGAGTGGAAGACAAATGTGGGTAAGATGTGGCCCCTTACCCTCTGGGAGCTTGCAATCAAACTGATGGTTGAGACAATATTTAAGCGTGGAGGAGCCATGTCATAGTGCCTGACAGCCCCAGCCGGGGAAAATGGTGCAGTGTGATTGGTAAGTGGGAAGGGGGTACAGTGTAGTGTGCAGGGGGAACAAGAACCAGTTTCCAGGATGTTTTGTTGTTATTAATTTTTCTAAGGCATTTTATAGCTAACGTATCCACTTCGGTCCCGGCTGCATCTGATTGCTTCTCCATTTCCTCCCTTCTCGGAGGTAACTACCACACTATCATAGGAACATCCTCCCAAGAGCATTTTTTTTTTACTATAGACACATGTTTAAAGAAAGAGCTGATACAAGTGTGGCAAAATGTGGATATTTGTTTTTGTTTGATAATTTTTTTTGTACTTCTTTACATTTTTGAAATGTTTCATGGTTTAAAAGACTGTAAGTGAATAGTATGTCAAGAAAGAAAGAAGAAGGAAAGAGAGGAAGGAAGGGAGAAAGAAGGTAAGGAAGGAATAAAGAGAAGGAAGAGGGGGAAAGGAGAAGAAAGAAAGAAAAAGAATCTAAAATTTCTGAGAATTCATAGAACCGCGAGGTCACTTTGCGTGGAGATAGTCAGAAGAGACTTTGCCAAGAAGATGAAGTATGACCTGGGTCTTGACAAATGGAGACGAGGGAGGATGGTCTGAGTGGGAGGAAGCCCGCTAAAGAACAGCTCTTATCTGTGAAATGAGGAGGTTAGACTTCATGGGCTCTAAGTTCTCGTTCAAACCTGACAGCCTGTGTTACGTTCATTGATCCAACCCACGAGCAATCTTTGGACGCCTGCCAAGTGCAGTAAGTCGTGCTGGACACGGTGGAGGGTTCTGGGATGGGAAAACGAGAGGGTGGCCGCTCTCTTGAAATTATCGTTTTCATTTCCATCATTCATCATCCTTTTAAACACGAAGGCTTTACTGTAACTTTTTACCTGTCTGTTGTTCTGTCTATTGAGTCTGACTTATTCTGTTACATTCTGACTCTAAGGTGAAAGTTGTTTTTCCTATTTCTTTGTATCCTCCACAGTGTCAAGACAGGACTGGGTAAAGAAGTGGATAGTCATTAAATACTCATTGAATGTTTGATTAAGTTATTTATTTAAGTAGTAATCATGAGGCGTTTATGTCCTAAAGCACAAAAGGGAATACTCTGGAGGTGCAAAGATAAAATAATCTCTGTGTCTTTCAGTCTGCTACTGGAGATGAATTAATATAACCCAGTTACTGCCAAGGAGGAAGAGTGAAAGACCAAAAGAATTGTACAGAAAAGGGTTACATGGGTTAGTTGATTGCATAAAGTGACATGTATATGTCCAAGTTCTGGCATCTGTTAGAGGTCTATTTAGCATTCTATTTCACATGTGATTTCTGAGGAAGGGAATGCTTAAAAGTATGTGATATCACGTGTTAAAATGGTAACACCTGTCTTTCCCACCTCTCCCTTCTTCCTGTGCTTCCATCACACATTATTTTAATTTATTTAAAAAAATATATTTTATTGATTTCTTACAGAGAGGAAGGGAGAGAGATAGAGAGTCAGAAACATCGATGAGAGAGAAACATTGATCAGCTGCCTCCTGCACACTCCCCACTGGGGATGTGCCCAAGACCAAGGCACATGCCCTTGACTGGAATCAAACCTGGGACCCTTGAGTCCGCAAGCCAACGCTCTATCCACTGAGCCAAACCTGTCAGGGCTTTAATTTACTTTTTAATACTAGAAGAAACAGAAATAGGAACAGACACCATCAATTTAGTTTTTTAAATCCTCCTTCTTGTACATTTTTTTGAAATTAAAGATTAGAACAGATCAGGAAAATGTCAAGTCCAATGTGGTAGTAACTTATTCTTTTTAAAAAAATTTATCTTTATTGTTGAAAGTATTACAAATATCTCTACCTGTTTTCCCCCTATTTATCCCCTTTACCTGTACTTCCCCCTCCCCAGGCCTTCACCACACTATTGACTGTGTCCATGAGTTATGTATGTATGTATAAAAGTTCTTTGGTTATACCCACCCACCCATCCTCTCCTGCCTTTTCTTTATATAAAGCAATACTTTGTAATAATTCTTTACAAATATTTTAAACTCTTCATGACTTAGATACAATATTCATATTTAACAGAGAGTTTTTTTTTGGTATTTTTTGTATTTTAATCTAAGCACTGTCTTTGGGAACTGATCACTTAATGTATTTGGAATAAGAATAGGCCTGTTTTTGGTGTTTGGTCAAGGTGATATAAGATACAAAGTTTTGGCTTCTTGGGAGGTGCAAAGATCACAGCCCACTCTCTGACCAGGCTGACCTGGCCTCTGAATGTCCCGAGTGGGTTTGTTTACATCTTTGTGTGTATCTGAAACACGATCTTTAAATTAATTGTTTGTTATTGATCCTTTACTTACAGTTTAGAAATTGTCACAGGATCTTTTTCTCTTGTTCGTTGATTTGTATATTTGCACAAATAATCACTTTATAATGTTTGCACTATGAGTTTCTTTGGTTTGGAAGTTTGTCAGATAAACGAGCTTAGGTTTGAGAGACAAACCCCATCCCAAACCTGTGTCACTGTGGATGCTTAGCAGTCCCCCTCCCCGCCCCTCCCTCCCCATCCCCCACGCCCAGCCACAGTTTTTGCTCACCTGGAAACCAGGAAAATGCTCACCTGGCTGGCAGACGTGAGGAGGAAATGAGGTGAAGCTTGTAGTGCACCATAAGGGTTAAATAGATGTTTATTTTCTTTTGTTCCCTTAAGCTTCTCCCTCTGCAAATGTAGTTCTGGGTGACATTTTATCTCCCTGCATTCCACTGCATGCTTACACAAGGAGCCAAGTTAAATAAAGACCCAGTCTCTTGACCTCTTCACACTATCATTCCAGTTGTTTCCACCATTTTCCAAATAAAGAAAATAGTGATTACAAAGTCACAGTTGTATTTCACAGCAAGTAAGATAATTTCTTTCCCCAGGACTGCCAGTGAAATCTCTCTTTAGTTCCTGGAATTGAAGCATATTGTTTTACAGATCTGGTTTTGTAAAATCTGTGCAGTGGTTAAGTGTACATTTGTTTTTAGGGTCCAGACAATCTGCTAACCATGTCTTTCTTAGCTGAAGGGCCCTGGTCAAGTGACTGGACTCCTCCGAGCCCGTTTCCCTGTCTTTGGAAAGAGGGAAAGCATGCATCCTGAAAGGCTGCTGAGAGGACTTAATGAAGTAAAGTGCTTAGCAAAACGCTTGGCAATGATAAAGCCTTTATTATTCCCCCTGAAGAGTAGTAAACAGTAGCGGTCCTTTAACTTTTCTCCAAGAAAAGTTATCTTAGAGAATATATGAGAAAAAACACCACCCAGATCCCTAGACTTAGAGTCAGAAGGCCGAGCTTTCCCCATACCTCCACTCACTAGCACCTTGACCTTGAACTGGATTCTGCTCAGCTTCAGTTTCCCCCCTTGGAATAGGGTATAAGTTTTGTCCTTCCCACTTTGAAGTTTTGTGGTTGTCAGAGGAGGTATTTGATTTGAAAGCACTTTGCAAATGATTGTGTACTGAATCAAATATCTAGTGAAGAATCTTCTCAGGGTCTATTTCCTTGGACTTTGGGGCCAGGTGGTCTGAAGTCTGATGCCAGTTTCTCTACGTGGTGGTTGGGTAATTTCAGGAAATTTTCTGAACCTCTCTGCATTTCAGTTTGCTCATCTGTAAAGGGAGGATAATCATGGCATCGTCACAAGGGATTGTGCTGTGGCTAAGTGAGTGAATGCAGTAAAACACTTAGGATAGTGACTTAGGCATGTAAGAGTTAAATAATGTTAGTTATTCCCTGTTTTTAAAATAGAGGAGCTGAGCTTCCTTATCTGTAGTCTGCTTCCTACTTTAAACATTCTTTGATGTTTAATATGTCTTACTTTCTAGAACAAAAGCATTTTGAGTGCTTCAGTAATTTTTGCAGTAATGGTCTTCTGCTAGTAACATTGCAGATGTACAGATTTTGGGAAATTCCTGACTACTTGGTATTAAGGTGAAGTCTCTCAATTCCCATCATCTGCCACTTAAGACTACATTCCCAACTTTTGAGGAACCTATGTCTGCCCTCAACTTTGTCTTGGGGTAGGTCTATAATTCCCAAACTTAGTGCCAAGGCACATGGGCATCACAATACATTCAGAGGGAGGCTGTGGAATATTGCGAAATTTGTGGGAGGAACTTGATATCTGTCAGTCACCTCATGATTTATTTATCTCATAAGTTACTAGCTTGAGACAGTCCATAATTTCAATATGTTTGCACTAATTTCTTTTTAAAAAATATATTTTATTAATTTTTTACAGAGAGGAAGGGAGAGGGATAGAGAGTTAGAAACATCGATGAGAGGGAAACATCGATCAGCTGCCTCCTGCACACCTCCCACTGGGGATGTGCCCGCAACCAAGGCATATGCCCTTGACTGGAATTGAACCTGGGACCTTTCGGTTCGCAGGCTGATGCTCTAGCCACTGAGCCAAATCGGTTAGGGCGCACTAATTTCTTTTGATGATATCTTTCTGCCGGGCTCAGGATTGTGCTGAGAGCTGATTGGTTGGAGGTGAAGTAAGGGTAATAAATAATCCCTGCAGGTCTTGAGAACAGCTCTGAGGTCTTTTGTGCCGTCCCTCCCTCCGTCTGGACTTCATAGAAAGGTAGCCAGGGGGTCTTTCCACCTTAGGGCTTTGGGGCTGAAACATAACTCAGGTCAAGATGCTATCTTTAGGCTGCCAGGGGTCAGGTCCAGGCTGTTGTCTCCTGCTATCAGGGGTCGCTGATTATCCAGGGGAGCAGCTAGGTCTACAGGAGCACAGAGAAAAAGAGATGTGGTTCCTACAGCTGTGATTCAAAGCTAAATTTGGTTGAAGTCATCAGGACCCTCGGTTTCACTGAGCTGTAAGAACTTGAGAAATAGCAAATAAGGGGAGAGGGCTTTCTCTGAACTTCCCTTATCTACCCAAAGAAAGATCCTTCAAAAGGAACTCAATTGCTGTAAATCCCCTCCCTGGGAGTTTCATCAACCAGGGAAGATGGTCTCACAGGAGAGGAGACTAGAATTCAGCTCTGTACCCATCAAACTTTATCACAAACTATCATACCTCCCATCTCTTCTTCTAAGGGACTAAAAATCATTTATTCTCCCCTAATAAGTCTGCATCCTCCCTCCCTTTTCCCTTAAGATGATGGTGTTTAAGCCTGAATTCTAAGCCACCACTAAGAATACTCATTTTCCCCTGGATATTTCCCATTGTAACTGCACAGGAACTTCATGTCTTTAATATGTTTTTTCTTCTTAATTCAATCTAGCTTTATCCAGTCCAATAGCACCATGACTCACTTGCTTCTTTTCAACCAGAAAACCTTTATACAAATTGCATGTGCACCCCCTTAATCATTAAGCCCTTAAAGCACCAGGTTCTGGTTCAGGTCAAACTGTCTTAAGAATAAAGCCTCAGGCTACTCCAACAAATTAAACAACCTAGAGGAAATGGATATATTCCTAGAAAAATATGACCTTCCAAAACTCAATCAAGAAGAATAAAATCTCAACAGGCCGATCACTAAGAAGGAAATTGAAGCAGTCATCAAAAAGCTTCCAGCAAACAAAAGCCCAGGGCTAGACGGCTTCACAGGGGAGTTTTACCAAACATTCAAAGAACTAAAACCTATCCTTCTCAGACTATTCCAAAAATTTAAGAGGAAGGCACACTTCTAAACTCTTTCTATGAAACCAGCATTACCCTAAACCCAAAACCACATAAAGACACTACAAAGAAAGAATTATAGGCCAATATCCCTGAGGAACATAGATGCTAAAATCCTCAACAAAATTCTAGCAAATTGGAACCAGCATTACATTAGAAAGATCATACACCATGACCAAGTGGTATTTATTCCGAGGTTGCAAGGCTGGTATAATATTCACAAATCAATAAATGTGATAAACCACATAAACAAATTGAGAGACAAAAATCACATAATCATATCAATCAATACAGAAAAGGCATTTGATAAAATCAACACCCATTCCTGATAAAAACTCTCAGCAAAGTGAGACTTTAGGGATCATTTCTCAACATAATAAAAGCCTTACATGACAAACCTACAGCCAACATCATACTCAATGGATAAAAACTAAAACCATTTCCCCTAAGAACAGGAATAAGACAGGGATGCCCACTTTCACACTACTGTTTGACATAGTGCTGGAAGTGCTAGCCATAGTGATCAGACAAGAAGAAGAAATAAAAAGCACCCAAATTGGATAAGAAGTAAAACTGTCATTATTTGCAGATGACATGATATTGTACAAAGAAAGTCCTAAAGACTCCATCGAAAAGCTTCTAGAACTAATAAATGAATTGGGCAATGTAGCAGGATACAAAATTAATACCCAGAAATCTATGGCTTTTTTATACACCAATAATGAACACACAGAAAAAGAGACTTAAAAAATCAATCCCATTTACCATTGCAACAAAAATATTAAGATACCTAGAAATAAATTTAACTAAGGAGGTAAAGGACCTGTACTCAGAAAATTATATGACAATGAAAAAAAGATATAGAGGAAGATATAAACCATGTTCATGGATTGGTAGAATCAACATCATTAAAATGTCCATACTACCCAAAGCAACCTTTATAGTCAATGCAACCCCATTAAAACACCAATGGCATACTTCAAAGACCTAGGACAAACTCTCCAAAAATTCATCTGGGATAAAAAAAATTCCAAATAGCTGCAGCAATCTTGAAAAGAAGAACAAAGTTGGAGTAATCATAATACCAGATATCAAGCTATATTACAAAGCTACTATTCTCAAAACTGCCTGGTACTGGCACAAGAACAGATATAGACCGATGGAACAGAACAGAGAACCCAGAAATCAACCCAAGCCATTAGGCTAAATTAATATTTGACAAAGGAAGCAAGAGCATACAATGGAGTCAAGACAGTTTCTTCAATAAATGGGATTGGGAAAATTAGATACCTGCAAAAATAAAAAATGAAGCTAGACCACCAACTTACACTATACACAAAAATAAACTCAAAATGGATAAAGGACTTAAATGTAAGACAGGAAACCATAAAAATACTAGAAGAAGCCATAGGCAGCAAAATAGCAGACATTTTTCATAGCAATATCTTTGCCAATACAGCTCCTAGGCAATGAAAACTAAGGAGAAATTAAACAACTGGGACTACATAAAAATAAAAAGCTTCTGTACAGCAAAAGAAACCATCAACAAAACAACAAGAAAGCCCACTGCATGGGAGAACATATTTGCCAATGTTATATCCAATAAGGGTTTAATCTCCAACATTTACAGGGAACTCATACAACTTAACAAAAGGAAGATAAACAATCCAATCAAAAAATGGGCAAAGACCTAAATAGACACATTTCCAAAGAAGACTGAGAGACATAAGAAAACATGCTCAAAGTCACTAATCATCCCAGAGATGCAAATTAAAACAACAATGAGATACCATCTCACACTTGTTAGAATGGCTATCATTAACACAACAACAAATGACAAATGCTGGAGAGGATACGGAGAGAAAGGAACTTCACTGTTGGTGGGAACGCAGACAGGTACAGCCACTGTGGAGAACAGTATGGCATTTCCTCAAAAAACTAAAAATGGAACTTCCATTTGACCCAGTAATCCTACTTCTAGGAATATACCCCAAGAAACCAGAAACACCAATCAGAAAGGATATATGCATCCCTATGGTCATAGCAGCACAATTTACAATAGCTAAGATCTGGAAACAGCCTAAGTGCCCATCAGCAGATGAATGGATTAGAAAACTGTGGTATATCTACACAATGGAATACTATGCTGCTGTAAAAAAGAAGGAATTCTTACCATTTGCAACAGCATGAGTGGAACTGGAGAACATTATGCTAAGAAATAAGCCAGAGAAAGATAAATATCACATGATCTCATTCATTTGTGGAATATAATGCACAACATAAACTGAGGAACCAAAATAGAACCAGAGTCAGAGAAGCATTGAACAGACTGTCCAACCTATGAGGGAAGGCAGGGGGTGAGGGGGTAAGAGATCAACCCAAGGACTTATGCATGCATATGAGCAAAACCAGTGGATACAGGTCGGGGAGGGAGAAATGAGGACACGTGCTGGGGGGGGGGGGTTGCCAGGGAGAGGTCAATGGGGGAAAATGAAGACATGCAATACTTTAAACAATAAAGAATTTAAAAATTTTAAAAAAAGAATAAAGCCCCAGTTCTGTTGATTAAAGGAACAGAGTTTCAAGCAAACTAATGATAACATCTTAAAAAATTTTTGGGGGGTTAATCCTCACCAGAGACTATTTTTTCCCAATAATTTTTAGAGATAGTGGAAGGGAGGGGAGAGAGAGACAAAGAAAAAGGAGATAAACATGTATGTGAGAGAAACACATCAATTGATTGCCTCCTGCACACACCCCAACCAGGGCTGGGGTACTTTTCTTGACTGAGAATCAAACCTTAGACCCTTCGGTGGGTGGGCTGATGCTCTAACCACTTGGAAACACCAGCCAGGGCTAAAGATATCTTGATCTCGGTTGTGTTTCAGCCCCCAGAGGATGAAAGCTGAATGACCCTATGACCACAGCTTCCTGAAACCAGACAGAATAATGCCATGGCTGACATCAGGACCAGATGCAGTGATCGACTGTTTCTACCCAGGAAGTGAGGGTGGAGCGACCAACCATACGTGCGCCTGACCAACCACACATCTCAGTAGTAAGTAGCTGTAGTTAAGCACAAAATACTGTTGTTCTTTCCATTTATGTGCATTATTTTTTCAATTGGCTATTAAGTTAGTAAATAAAACACAAGTGTGTTAAATTGCATGAGACCTAACTACTTAATAAACTGAATTGTTAGTTACTTCTTTTGGTCTGGAATGCTGGGAAAGAATTACTGAGACACTGAGGGCATCGTGAACGTAGAAAATTGGGGACCCTCTGGGATAGATCCCTCAGTGTTAGCGTTTTGTTTGAAAAAAAGCACACGTGCATGAAATAGGGCAGTGCTTTCAACAGTTCACGCAGGCGCTGGAGGCTAGTGAAGGCTGCTGAGAGCTTCGTGTGTGGAGGTGAAGCTTTGCCATCTCAGATTTATCTTGTGTACACATCCTGTGATAGTTCAAGGAAAGGCATAACAGATTTGGAGGTGGTAGGGAAGTGTGTTTGCTCTTGGTTTCTGGAATTTTCTCTGCATTAACCATTTGGACTGATTTTAGCTACTAATGAGCAACATTGTTTTGGCAAGTTCTGATTAGCACATGAATGCTATGGTCCTGAGGGAATGCAAAGCTGACACATTTGCAGTTGAATATCCACTTAACATTTGGTCCAGAATTTGAAGTCTTAATTTGCACAGCCCCTGAATAATCTACTGGGGCACTGGCCCGGATGTGAGCCCCTGGGGATGTGTTTTGTACTCACAGTTTTGTGCTACATCCCCTGAAGGGAAAAGGGACAGTGAGGAATAAACTGTCCAGTGAAATACATAAAGGTGTGAATAACTTGTCCTCAGTCATTACAGTGATTCTCCTCTGCATCCATTTCTTTTATTTTCTTTTTAATCAAAGTAATTATGTGCACATCGAGAAATCATGCTACAGAAAGGTTTATGATGAAACGCAAGTGACATGTTCCACCTCTCCCTTCTAATTCAATTCCAATTCCCCCAAGAAAATCTTTTGTAACTATTTTTTGAGTGTGTCTACTGGTTACCCTCATAACCATAGGGAGTATGCTTATAATATATTTCCCCATTTGTTGACTTGCAACTTTAGACAACAATTATTGATGTCTGTGTTAGGAGGAAGGTCTCTATGTGGGGTCTGTGAATTAATTCACAATACACAGCTTGATAGGAGAAAAGTTTATTATTGTGGGAATGCTTGGTACCAAGTTGCTGAATATACAGGTGTAAAAGTTTATATACCAATTTAACAAACAAAAGGGAGGACTTTAACGGGAAAGTATGGAAGGTTCTATTGATTGTTTTATGCTAGTTGAATTCTCATTTCCCAATGTTAAGGTTCAGTCTTCTCCAGAACAGGAAACCCCCTCAAGAAGGATTATTGGTAACTGTACTTTGAAGAGGCTTTCCTTAAATTTAGATAATGATTTTGTGGCTGCTGATGGTTCACATACTTTTAGTTAAAGTAATTTGCATGCCACTTTGGTGGGCTGTTAGTCCTGTCATTTCCCCCGTTTGAAACTTCCTAAGATGTTTCACAAATGAGGTACTGGGTTGATTGCTATGGAGTATTAGAGACACGCTTGTCCCCAGTGGGGTCTCTTCCTCCGCATCCAGCAGGGAAGGGGAGATTAGAACCGGTTCGAGCAATCTAGGAGGTGCTTTCGGGATTAAAGAAATAATGAAAGACAGACATAAAATAGATTAAGAACTTGGGCTGGGTGAGGTGCTTGCCCTCTGGAGGGACAGGCAGAGAACCTCCCTCTAGAGGGGCAGACACAGAGAGAGCACCAGCTCCGACAGCTGTTTATTAAATACTCGAATTACAGGAAGTTACATCACATCAGGGTGGGCCTTTGACACCATGAAACCCATCCCCTTAACACTGGGCAGGAGAGTCAGACTGGATGGTGTCCAGGCTCTGACTGGTAGCGCCCCCAGAGTGTGGCTTTTGCCCTCGCGCTGAGTCCCAGCTGACATAAATGAAGCCGAGTGTATTCTAACGACCCTCAACAATGGAGAGAAGGCCTGGTCAGAAATTGGGAAATGAGCAATCCTCAGAGGAAAAAGGAACATATATTAGAATGAGAAAAAACAAAGATTCATGGTTGGAGCAGACTGTAAACCCAGCTTCTCAGTGCAGAGAAGTAAGCACTGGGGTTCAAGGCATTTTTTGGGGGTGGAATGAGGATGGCAGTGATGATGATGGACTTCCTGGTTTTCAGTTTGTTACTGATGGGGTATCCTTTGTGTCCCCACCTGTTACCAGTGAGGCTAGAGCTCTTGGGGTGCTGTGGGAATGAGAATTTCCTGAGGCCCCCACACGAAGATGAAGTATCCTGGAAACTTTATTGAGATGTAAAATTAAGTTCCCCTCCAAGGTCCCATCTCCCTCCTTCCACTATACAAACCGCCCAGTTTTGTCTTCAGCAGAGCTAGGATTAATGCCGCTGTCTAAGGTCTTTGCTCCATATTAAAGCACAGTCCAGTCCAGCATCTGGCCAGCTTCACTTGTGTTCCCAGCTGCGGTCCATTGTGCGTGGGGTCTACACAGCCACGGGCCATGTTAGACTGATATGCAAGCACTTTCTCCCTGTCCACCACCTTTCACTGTGTTGGCATCCATCTCTCCCCTTCTCCAGCCATCTGCAGGGAACGGACTGATGGTCCCCTTAGGAGTGTGAAGCTTGCAGCTTTCTGGTGAAGCTGCCCGGATGACCATGCCTCTTCTATTATTCATATTAATTAGCTAGTTACGATGTTTACAGTCTGAATGTCTTTGGTGATGGCCTCCCATGCATGATTTGTTGTGGTGATCAGTCCTTTGAAGTTCGTTTCAAGTTAACCAGCTTCAATTTGCAGGACTTTTTCAGGTCCTTGGGTAAAAGGGCAGTTGTAACACCATCATCTGGGCAGTCAGGTCTCAGTGCTCAGCCACACCAGGTCAGCAGGATGGGAGAAAATTTGAAAACGTTCATTTTGAGGGTTGTAACCAGATATTGAATGGAGGTAGAAAAAGAGAATCTGGTAAGGACCAAGGAAATCTGTAAGATGACACGATTCCATCCAGTTTTTACATAGGTAATAAAACCTCAAAGAAAAAAATAACAAGGCTGGAAGCTAATCACCCACACGAGTGTGTTATAGTATGCTACTGAAACATAAAATCTCTCTACAGTCAGGTCCTTCTTTCATCAAAGATAATCAAAGGAAGATTATTCTTGTTTACAAAGTAAGTCTGGTCCCCTAACTGTGGCCTGATTATTTACATAAGGGCAGCATGAATAGTCATTGACCATGCAGGCCTTTTTAAGTTTGCTTTGCTGGAGCTTCTATCAGGAATCTCAGGTTGCACTTGTCAAAGCCTCTTTAGGAAGCCAGACCAAGAGCTTGCCATCACACTGCATCTGCGGTACCTGTAGGTCTGGGTCAATTCCTTTCTTCTTATGGTCCCCCAAATATTTGAAAGTCCTTAAGTCTGCCAAGAAGTAACTTTCCTTAATCACTTGTAAATCAGCTACCAGTGTGGTATTTATTTCCAAGAGGACTTTGTAAGCATTAGCTCCATGAAGTCAACCTTAGTTCCATAAAACTGTCTGACCATATTTGATCCTATGAACATCATTCTCAAATATGACATTCCAGTAGGAGCCTTCATTATGCAACTAATATTTCTAATCCTGTCCTACTATCAGGAGCATAGATTCTGTATAAATAATGATATTGGCATGAAACTAAGAATCCTATATAATTAAAGGGTAATATGCAAATTGACCGAACAGCAGAATGACCGGTTACAATTACGCATGCATTGACCACCAGGGGGCAGATGCTCAATGCAGGAGCTGCTCCCTGGTGGTCAGTGTGCTCCCATAGTGGGAGTGCCACTCAGCCAGAAGCCGGGCTCATGGCTGGTGAGTGCAGTGGCGGTGGCAGGAGCCTCTTCCGTCTCCATGGCAGTGCTAAGGATGTCCAATATCCCCTGAGGGCTCCCAGACTGCTAGAGGGTGCAGGCCAGGCTGAGGGGACTCCCCCCGCAATGCATGATGTTGTGCACCAGGCCTCTAGTACTTAACGCTTTGTAATCGGGCATTTTCCCGCCAAATCGCGTCGTAATGTGGGGCTTTTTTGACATTTTCTCATCAAAATTAGACTTCCCATAAAATATTCATATCTTTTGATCTATTTGATATTTTTCTATGATACTTACAGTGTTTTAGTTTAAAAAGAGGTATCTATTTATTTACTTTGCAAAATAATGTGTTATTGTATTTTTTATGTACACAAAATTACTACATTCTAGGTAAACATATAAAAAACTCTCTTTCACAATCAAAATAATTTTATTTATACAAAATTACAATATTTTTTCAAAATTTTCAACAGATCTTATAAAAAAAACTATAACCTAATAGTGCTTCACTGTGAGGTAGTGTTCGAAACACTTTCCTTTGTGCAGGGGTACAGTACAAAACTTGCCCATGTACCGCGTTTCACTGCGTAGTTTATGAGCGGCACACACACGACAATGACGTAAAACATTTTTATTTTTGCCAGTTCCAACTAGAGGTTCCAATGTATGTTTCCTCGTGTCCATTGACAGTCTCCCTGGTGGATCCGATTTTACTCATTTCCTGCAAAATATGTGTTAATAACAGTTTCTGAATTCTGGAGGAAGCAGGCAGAGAGAAAAGATAAATGTTTCATTTACGTTTATAAATGTATAATCTACTAAGTTGTTATGACTTGTAGATAAAAGAACAAAAATAAGCTCATTACATGTTAGTAGAAAAAGGTTTTTTTTCCACAAAAAAATAACTACAGTTTTCAAATCAAAACAAACAATTTAGTGAGGAGAGTAACATTGTTTTACATTTCTGCAGATCTCTTTGACGTCTGAGTTAATAAAAGTCACCTGGATTTTCATATCTACTTCTTTTTTAAATTTTTCAAAATATTTAATTCTTTGGCTGACCTATGGGTTCTTCTTGGGAACCATTTTGACATATTCCTTTAATTAGTCAGATGCGCTGCTTTTGAATAGGGAAGGAAACATTTCTTCCATCCAGCAGGGAATGTGTGTTCTTCCTGTAGATCTGTTGCATCATTGCTCACATCTACTTCTGCATTCAGTCTGCTGGGATATGTAATCCTGGTTGAAGTATATAGAGAAAATGGGGCTTCACACAGATATGTAGATGGAAAAGGGAGAGGCATTTTAATAGCCTTTCTAGATAATTGTGTGTATTCTTCTATTTTACACTAAAACTTAAAGGTCAAAATTAATAAAATTATTAATTCTATTGTTTTAACATATACAATTATTACAACAGTCATAAGTGAAAAAAATTTTTTCTTGCAAATGTATGGAAATGAATAAAATGACTGTTAGTACAGTTTGGTGCCACTGATTAGATTCATGATAAGGCTTCTGTAATTTTGCCCACTGTTACTTTTGTATCATCAGTCCTAATGTCAGCAAAATGAAAACGGCCAGTAACACCTTAGGATGATGAAAATGTAATAATGGAGCCTGTGAAAGATGGGATAGAACCCCATGTTCTGCAGCTGTCACGTTAAAAGCTGCTTATCTGGGTCATGTCTTTCTTTGCCTCGTTGATCCATCAGCTGACTCCTATCCACTTTCAGAGACACTTTGAATTCTCTTTTTGATGCAGGCTTTTCCATTTTATATTTCCAGTCCTTTTTGCAGTGGAGTCCCACTGCACTGAGAGAAAGCAACAGTGTGTCTGCCTTACATCTCTTTTTGACATGTGCTTTAAGAATCATAAAACTCACAGGTAAAAACTCGAATAAAGGTGACAGATATTGTTTTGCAAACATGCTCATTTCTTAAATAGAATACTTTAGAAGTTCAACACGAGGACATTATCTGCTCTTAACGACACGGACTCCATCCTCAGCCAGCATTGGTTTTCATTTGTAAGGTTAGGAGGGCCTGCTGAGAAGTCTCCTGAGATTGGTCAGCACATGAACCTCTGGCAAAGAGTTAGTCTTCTTCCTTGATCCTGTGCCATAAAAGGTTGACTCACCAGGTCCAGGTGTTCAAACCTTACACATTTAAAAAAAGTTCTGGCCCTTGACTGCTCCTGGGAAATGATTTCTAAACCCTTGGAATATTCTGCCTTAAGCCATGCCAGATAGTTTATGCTCACAATGTGATTTATGCTGGGGACCTTAGACCACACAGGGTCTGTTTGACCTCTGGAGTAGCTGGAGACTGAGAAACTAAACCTCTGTGGACATCCCTTGCCTCTGTGACTGACCCCCAATTAAAATCCTGGGCACCAAGGCTCAGGTGGGCTTTCCAGGTTGGCAGTATTCTGTGGCGTTGTCGTACATTGTTTGCTGGGAGAATTATGCATCGTCTGTCTAATTCCACAGGGAGAGGACAACAAGAAGCTCATGTGTGGCCTCTCTCTTTGGACTCTGCCTCTGTGCCTTATATATTTCAGTTTGTAATCTGTATCTTTTTGCTATCAGAAACCATAACTGCCAGTATAATAGTTTTTCTGAGTCCTATGAGTGGAAGAGAGAGGGAAAGACAGAGAGAAATATTGATGTGAGAGATACACATCCATTGGTTTCTTCCTACATGAAACCTGACCAGGGCCTGGCCCAGGGAGGAACCTACAACCGATGTACATGCCCTTGACCAGAATCAAACCCAGGACCGTTTGGACCACAAGCCAATGCTCTATCCATTGAGCCAAACTGGCTAGGGCCTGTGAGTCCTTTTAGAGAATCACCTAACTGGAGGGTGGTCTCGGGGGCCCACAACAACAGATCCCTTTGGCTTACTGTGCTCTATTGCAAATTATCTAAAAGAGAGAAGTTAGACACAGATGCTGCCCAGCTTCAAGAAGAGAGGTGGTTAATACCCGCAAAGTATAGTATAGAAGAAATACCATAAGAAAGATCTACAGGTTCACATGGCTTAGAAAAGAAAGGGAATATATCTAGCTGGGGTATTTTGACCCAAAGGTGGAGGGGCTAAAAATATGAAAACTCAGAACAAGAAATACAAGTTGTGTTTCAAAATGGGATCAATTGTCAGCCAAATCCTGAATCAGAAAGTCCAATGTCTGTAGTTTTCCCTCTCTGACCTTTTTGTCCTTTTTGTTTTGTTCTTGCTTGAGTTCTTTGCCATCTGGCTGGCTCTATCAAAACAAAGATAACTGGTATCTTTTTACACTTTGACAAAGCTCTTCCACACCAGTAAGTTCTGCCTTCTAGGTATTTGCTCCTAACAGCCTTTATCTGTAATGGTGTCTGAGAGTGCTCCATCTCTGGTTAGAGCAACACCTGGTAACAGCAAGAAAATATTTTTAGAGAAGTGGAGATAGACTTTCCAGGTCATGGAACTCATTGCTTCCAAGGATGCTTGCAACCTAAATCTAGTTTAGCTTATCTAGGGGCAGAGTTGGATTAGAAGAAACAGTAGGGTATCAGGCTATCATCTCCTTTCCTCTTTCTTCCTCAACCTACAGTTTTTAAAATTAATTAATTAATTAATATTTATTGTTGAGAGTACTATAGATGTTCCCCCTTTTCCCCCTATTGCCTCCCTCTACCCAGATCCCACCCCACCCAAGGCTTTCTGTGTCCATGGGTAATGCATGTATGCATATAAATTCTCTGGTTAATATCTCCATGTCCCTGTCTGCTCCTTTCCCTCTAATATTTGTGTGTCTGTTCCATATTTCCATGCTTCTGATTCTACTTTATTCATCAGCTTATTTTGTTCATTAGATTTCTTGTTTGTTTATCTTGATTTTTAGATTTAGTTGTTAATAGATAGCATTTATTGCCATTTTATTGCTCATATATATTTTTTAAATCTTTTTTCTTCTTCTTAAAGAAGACCCTTTAACATTTCATGTAACACTGGTTTGGTGGTGATGAACTCTAACTTTTTCTTGGCTGTGAAGTTCTTTATGTGACCTTCAAATCTAAATGATAGCTTTGCTGGGTAGAATAATCTTGGTTGTAGGTCCTTACTTTTCATCACTTTGGGTACTCTTGTCACTCCCTTCTGGCCTGCAAAATTTCTGTTGAAAAATCAGCTGACAGTTGTGTGGGCATTCCCTTGTAGATACCTAACTACTTTTCTTATTTCTTGAATCCAAGAATCCAAGACTACCATATGAGCAGGATTCTCTCTGTGCCAACTCCCCTTCCCTTCATTTCCTCTCCCTGTATGTGACCATGACCTCTGAACAGGCTATGCCTGGCCCAAGGCCCCCAAATTTTGACCTCTTGGCTTTCAAGTTCCTAAGGTATCTAGCTTGGGGAAAGTGAGCTGGGGGTAGCTGCTTGAGGACAATGTGTGTGTGTGTGTGTGTGTGTTTTGGGGTGTATGTGAAAAGATTTTCTGTGTTAATAGAGCCTCAAAAAGAATACCACTATGCTTCCAGTTCATCTCCCAGATTCTAAGGATATTTGGTAAAATGAGAGCTGGGAAATACAGAGAAAAGTGTTAGCATTTATGTCAGTTATACATAATGCAGAATAGTAAGAAAACAAAACTCTGAAATTGGGTGTTTTGGACAAGATTATTAATAGGAGTCATTTCTGAGCACAAGTGACCATTTCAGTTCATTTCTATACAATATACCTATAACATGTCACTTTCTTAGTTATATTTTACTTGAACAATAAACTCTTCAGTCTGCTCACTTTATATCAGTTTCTATTTTGGATGTAGTGGCTGTCAACCCATAACTCAATTTAAGTGAAAGGGAACATAGTCTGGGAAGACTCCATTGATGGACATGCCAATTTGGTACTCTTGTGGTTTTTGCATTCTAGATAGTTTGCAAATTCCACACAATCATTCATTCATTCAATAATTGCCGCTATGTGCATGCTTGCTATGTGTTATTTCCCTCTGCAGAGAAGTCGGGGCAAGCAGGGACAGACCGTGAGGCTGTGTTTATAACTCTTTCCTGAGGAAAGTTCTCTCGGATAGTGAGGAAGTGGCTGCCTGGGTCACCTTCTAGAGCAGCCACCCAGCACAGACTCCCACACAACCACTGGCGGGAACCATTGACCTTGCTGTTGCAGGGGCTCAGCCCAGCCCCACTCCAATATGGCTCTACCTTCATTTGACCTTTTGTTCATTCCAGCTCCTGGCAGTGACTGCCTCTCCCCTGTGTGATCTCCTCAGTGACCCCTGAGCTGTACCACATCTCTGGCTACAGACCCTCATCTGCATTTTGGCTTCCTCTGCTGCTCTTCCAACTGCTGTAAGTTTTCCACATCTCATGTGGAGCACCTGGCCATACTCAAACCCCATGCAGCATCTCAGGTGACTCAGGGACTGGGGGAAGGAGGCCACAGGCACACATATACCTGCCCTAAGTTCCCTGTTTATTTTTAAAGAAATATTCCCCTTAAAGGGGGTGGCCCATGTAGAAGGAGCAGAGACAACATATCTTGGGGGAGCCAGATCTTAGAGCAATAGGTCACCTGTGATTCTAAGTTTGACACCATTTCCTTTCTTTGCTGCAAACTCCTGTTCTTGTTTGATTGGGCTCACTGCACATAGCTGAATGAATGCACTCCTTCCATTTGGTAACAAAGGCATTAGTATTTCTTAAAGCCCCTCCAGTTATCCCAATGAAAACTGCTGCTTTATTTTATTTTATTTTTTTAATATATTTTATTGATTTTTTACAGAGAGGAAGGGAGAGGGATAGAGAGTCAGAAACATTGATGAGAGAGAAACATCGATCAGCTGCCTCCTGCACACTCCTCACTGGGGATGTGCCCACAACCAAGGTACATGCCCTTGACCGGAATTGAACCTGGGACCCTTCAATCTGCAGGCCGACGTTCTATCCACTGAGCCAAACCAGTCAGGGCGAAAACTGCTGCTTTAGAGGAATGTTTGCAAAAATTGGGCTCCTATGGTTCTTGCACCAAACTCAGCATCACCAGGGCCAAACTCTTCATGGGTGTGGGTAGATAAAGCAGGTAGATAAAACAGGTGTCTCTTAAACTCAGCTTACCTCCAGTTTTTAGTAGTCTGGAAACCCATTTCTTCAAAAGTACTCACTAGAACCCCCTCCCTGATTTAGTTAAAGTTAACCAGATATCCACTTTTCTAACAAGCTATATCGATTATAGAGAATTCTGAGTCACTCTGGCTGCAATTGTTCACTATTCAGCTCTTGAGTCCTTGTCAATTGTATCTTTAATTTCAGCTTTCCTCACTCCTAAGTGGCTGGGGAATCTGATCTTGAAGTGTTGGCAATGGATGCAGCACAGCATGGCTGTTAATTACCCAGGCTGCCTTGTATTTGAATTCCAGCTGCTGCCCTCCAGCTTGTCTTTGAGGAGCTGTGTGTTCTCACTGGGGCAACGTTGGCAGCAGCAAACGCTTTCTGGGGAGCAGCAAGAGTTCAAGGACAGTATAGGCAGCCATCGCATTTATAATCTTAGATAATGTATGTGAAAGTTCACTAAAAATTGTTTTTAATAAAAAAAAAAATTAAACTCCAGCCCTGTGGGCCAGGCACTGGGCCATATGCTGAGGGTACAAAGACAAGAAAAACTTCATCTCTCTACTTCCTTTTAGGCTATTTCTATGTGAAAAGCCAACAGGAAACTGATGGTAATATTTGGAAAAGGTGAAGAGCTTATTAGATTAATTTCAAAGAAAAATTTGGAGAATTATGAAAAAGATGTTTATTGTTTACTTCTTTCCCAGTCTATTCTCCTCCTCTCCTTGCTTACTTCCCTCCCTCCCTCCCTCCTCCCCCTTCCCTCCCTCCCTTCTTTTCCTCCTTCTGTTTACACAAGTGCATCCTTATCAGTCTGTCATTTCCAATCTAGAAAGTGTTGAGAAGAATTGGTCTGAGAGTCTGTTCTGCATTTTGTATGCATCCTGTCCCAACCGTTGTGTTTGAAAACGCCTGTACCTGCACCTGTTAAATTTAATCTAATTTGCCATTCTTGGGAGTGAGGGTTTGCTAGAGCTAAAATAGCATTCAAATCTACTTAAATAGTATACAGCCACCTCTGGGGCACCACTGGGCCATTGCAAGGCAGCAGCGACTCAGTGAAAGAAATGTCTGCGGAGTCTCCACTATGTGCCAGGCACACTGTGCCCGGCCACCTGGTGAATATGTGAACGACGCTCCTGGGCCTCTGTCCGCATGAACTGACTTATAGGCTGGCAGCAGTTGCTGGCTACCAATAACCTTAATGCTGTCTCACCTGGCACCCTCACCTCTACCTGCATGAAACTGCAGCCCTTGGGAGCCTGCAGCCCTCACTGCATGCTTGGGGACACAGGCGCAGAGAGGCACCTGCAGTGGTCTGTGGTCCCTCAGGATACCAGTGGCTTTGGTCAGAGCAGATTCCAGTGTTTTGACAGGTCGTTTCCCTTGGGTGAGAAAGGAACAGCCAAGAAAGTCTATATTCTATCCAGCCATCCTCACATGAGGGCTACAGGGACTGGATCGGTCTGTATTGGTTGAATATCTATAATAGAAAACATTTGAAGGCAAATTCCACATTTTGATCTGCAGATACCTAAGGGTTGGACTCAGTTATCAGAGGAGAGAGTGGAAATGACGAGGCTGCCCTGCCCTAGAAGACCTTAAACATGATTTTATGACCAGGAAGCACTCCTATCCATTTTTTTTTAAGGGTTAACATTCTATTTCCCCTTTGTTCCCTGTTTAATAACAGGGACTAAAGTTAACATCATCCAGGATAAAAAAAACTATTGTGAGTTTGCACTGATAAGTTTGGATTCTAGGTAGTTTGAAACCTGGGGTCATCCTGCTAATGAGAACACTCGGAATTCTGGACTTGAATGGAAGCATCTTCCTTCAAGGGGAAAAAGAGAGTTGGCATCTTCTGCAGAGACAGACAGCTAACCTTGGGGATGTCCTAGGGGCTGTGAGTGGATTGCAAGATGTATTATTTTTGTTAGTAAGACTAGTAAAGCATTGTTTTAGGGGAAATGCTAGGGGGAAGGAGATGTTTGTGCTGATTTTGGAACAATGATGTTTTTCTAACATTTCTGCAGCCAAAAATCACTTTGGATTAGACTCAAAGCCAGTGTTTTTACTCACACTCTCCCATCACCCCTTAAACCAATCTTACCCCTCCAGCCCCTCTATTGGAAGCTTGGGAATTGAAGCAAAGCCTTCTGATAGCCTAGTCCCCTACTCTGCAGCTCTAAGCATCAAATTACTGGAAAGTTTAACATTTGGAAGGTTGTTTTTATTTTAATGTTTTCATGGCAGGACTGGAACACATGAACTATTTTGATGGAAAGTCATGGCTTTAGGGAAATAATATTTAGGAGATAACAAATATTCCTGTCTTAATACTGCCTCCTTCCATCCCCAAACACACCCTCCTCCTCCATGTTGGTCTCACGCTTTCTTTTGTGTCTTATCTCCCCAAAGTCCAGAGTAGATGGAAACGATGCTGCTCCATCCCAACCCCCTTCCAAAAAACACAAATTTTAAACTAAAGTAATTTGAGATGCATATGTCAGGAGCTTTGGGCTGAAATATCTGGTGACGCTGGAGTAGGGCTTTGCATGGGGGTATCATGTGGGAAGGAATACCTTGGTACTACAGAGTTGATACTCCTGGTAGAGGAGGGACAAATGTGCCTCCCACTGCTCCCTGGGATGTCAACAAGTCCTCATTTTACCTCCTGGGTCCTAAACTATTGCAATAACAACAAATGAATTTGGAGAAATTCTAATGATTCATTCAAGGCTTTTAAGAATGTAAGATCACTTTCAGAGTAGTCCAAAAGAATGTCCCTGCTATTGATGAGGAAGAACAGAGCATTATGATGGTAGTACTGGGAGCCAGATATAACTTGGGCATGGCAGGTTCAAGATAGAAAAAGATGTACTCGAAGAAATTGAAGCAGTAATCAAAATGCTTCCAGTAAATAGGAGAAACAAGATGGCGGCATAGGGTAGACACCGTATATGCAGCTGTGAACAACTATTTCAGAAAAACCACGAAAAGAACACACAGACACCACTCGCACCCACAGGACGGCTGGCTGAGTGAAAATCCTACAACCAGAGAAGAGTCTGAGACTCAGAGCAGCAGCGGAAGCAAAGTACAGAGGTACGGAGGCACGCGCACGGGGCTCGGGGAAGGGCTGGTACCGGAGGTCG
>PVJC01024585.1:0-25524 GCA_004026665.1 Murina feae | reverse complement strand
CCGGCCTGTGCCCTCTCACAGTCTGGGACCCCTCGGGGGACGTCCACCTGCTGGCGTGCCTGACCAGCCTGGGTGAGGGGCTTTAAGGCTGCCCACAGCTCCCATTGACCCAATGTCCCAACAAGGCTGGCTGGACGCAGGTTTTTGCGGTTTCTGTCCTATAATTAATGCTGTTCCTTTAAGGCCTGGGGTTATCTTCTATAATTTATACACTGTTTCTTTAAGGTGGCCTTCTAACTAACGAAGCCTCCTCTGCCTCACCTCGCAGCGTCTATAATGAAACACTTGTTACTTTTACTGGTTAGGCCCGGGCTGCTCTT
The DNA here is from genome assembly GCA_004026665.1 of Murina feae. NCBI lineage: Eukaryota > Metazoa > Chordata > Mammalia > Chiroptera > Vespertilionidae > Murina > Murina feae. The sequence continues at coordinate 25,204 of PVJC01024585.1, read as the reverse complement.
TTCTTCAGCTCCCGAGGATTCTATGATTGTTATATTGTTTCAAAGGTGTGTTTCGCTAGAGGCAGTTTAATCGCAGCTGAGCTGAGCGGGCGCAGCTTCACTTTCGCTCCTGCCGCAATGGAAACAGCCGTTTACTCAGGTCCGTGAGTGGCGGCCTCCATGTTGGCTGGGCTAATTTGCATACAGCTGCTCTGATTGGCTGGTGGGCGTGGCTTACCCGTCTCGGAGAAACGGTTAATTTTACTATTTCGCTTTTATTAGTTTAGATTATACAAGAATAAACTGTACTTCATGTACTCACCCTGTATAGTGAGAAGAAGCACTTTTATCTCCATCCTTTGATTTCCAGCTCCACATTCTCAAGTTATGGTGAAGACAGCACAATATGAAATCTCGGACTTAAGGCATATACTTTATCCTATAAAACAGAACCCCATCCTTTCAGAGTATTGTCTCCCCACTGGTGCTGTAACTGACTCTTGTCAGCCATTCAACATTTTAATGAGCCCAGTTGCTTCTGGGTGATGATTCATGTGATAAAATTAATTAGTTGGGCATAAGCTCATTGCTATACTTCATTTGCTGTGAAATCAATTCCTCCATCAGAAGCAGTGCTGTGGGAAATACCATGATGATATCACTCACATGTGGAATCTATACACTGATGAACAAAATAGATCAAGACATAGGACTATGGAACAGACTGGATTCTCAGAGGGAAGGCGGGGAGGCTGGCTGGGTGGGAAGAGATCAACCAAAGAACTTGTATGCATCTATGCATAACCCATTGACACAGACAATAGGGTAGTAAAGGCTTGGGGTAGAGGGTGGACTAGAAGAGGTCAATGGGGGGGGGAAGGACATAGTCAATATTTCAACAATGAAGACTTATTTTAAAAAAAGAACTAGAACTTGAAAAATATCTGAAAGCATGAGTTAAGTGTGTGCATCTGAATTAAAGAAAACTTGATTTCAGTGTGTGTGTGTGTGTGTGTGTGCATGTGTGGGGGGGAATTAAAGAGCCTCTTCTGTAGGGACAGCCTTTGGTAAGCATTCACATGCGACATAAATATCTTCATACTATGCTCGTTCTAGGAATTCTACCCAAATACCTCTTCCCATTCTTTGTTGCAACTCAAGGCATTTGGCCACCAATGCCAAATGCCAAACTAGAGTTTTCTTTCCTGTTAAACCCCATTCTCATAGCACCATTGCCTCCTTGGTGCCCTTCATGGCAAATGTGTCCATCTGGTGGCCTTTGGTGGTAAATTGCTGCCTCATGGCTTCTGTCCCCCTGGAATTGCATCATCTCTTGGAAATCAGAGGCCACATTTCCATGGAAGCTCCTTTCATGTCATACTTGGCCTCTAAACTAAGCAATCACACAGCTTTTCAAGGATACAGGTGCTCCACCCGATTATGTATCAGTGCCACAATGAAGGGAGTATATTCTGGGCCTTCATGGGGAATATAATTGGGAAGTGGATGTGCAGGTCATACATAATAAATACTCCCCGATACTCCTATTTCCTGAAGTATTTGTATTTCCTGACGTTTTAACCACCTTAAAAGTAGACCACTATTGAGACTAAGTTTCAGTCAGCAATCCACATAAATTGTTAGAGCCACTTCTTGCTGCATAGTCTAACACATTAAATACAGGATGGCTGGTAAGTATACCCATATGAATGAATTTGACCCAGTCAGATATTATATTCCACACTTGTTCTATCACCCTTAGAATCTACTTACACATATATTCATGCCCCAGGTTTATGCCAATGTATTTAGCAAAATCTTACATTCTTTTTGAGGTTAGCTATTTCCTTCTATGTTATAGTGTGTGCCTGACTCTCTGAGTGTGCCCTAGTTATGGGTCAGAGGCCCCTAGAGGTAGTTGTAGTTGTGGTGGGTCTTGAAGAGAAAGATCATCCCCATTTCCAATCATCTTCCCTGGTTTATTTTTCAACGGAAGGAAGGCTAGTGTCCTCAGACAAAAGAGGGCAAGCGACTTCCCTAGGTAAGAAAGACTTGGGGTTTCAAATTGTCAACCTCATTTCAATATAACCAGATGTCCTCATGCCACATTTTAGGCTCCATTCTTTCCAAATCAGTACTCTCACTTTCACCTGAGAGACTTAGTGAGATTGTGAATTCAACTGATGTTGAATATTCAACAACCTGCACTATTAAATTTTGTGTTCGAATTTTAGCAATATCAGCCCTACGGCTATAGTAAGTAAGCAGATGTCTCTGGCTTTTCTGATGTGGTGTGGTTACATAATATTTATTTTGGCCATTATGACCTCTTATTAACATATGATGTCTTACTAACATTATGATGTAATGGTTAGAATGGTTTCTGAGGACCACAGGACCCATTAAAAAAGTTAAACAAAATGACACAGTTCATCGCTAACCTGCTCTGTTTTGATTTTTTTTATTGTTTAAAGTTTTACAAAAGGCTTTACTACTTTTACAAGTAGTACATATGTTTCCTTTCCCCCCATTGTCTGTTTTGATTTTTATGGCTTAGTGTTTCATCTTCAATGTAATAAAATTTTCCTCCTGACCTCCAAGTAGAGGGCACTGTGATTGCAGAAATGTTTGTAGATTTTAAGCTTCCTCGCAATGCACTGGTTTCATAGTGCAATAAAAGCAGGTAAGCTCAGTCCCACTGGCATGGCTCAGTGGTTGAGCATTGACCTATGAACCAGGAGATCACAGTTTGATTCCTGGTCAAGGCGCATGCTGGGGTTGCAGGCTTGATCCCCAGTGTGGGGCCTGCAAGAGGCAACCAATCAATGATGTTTCTCTCACCATTGATGTTTCTCTCTCCCTCTCCCTTCTTCTCTGAAATAAATAAAAATATATTTTAAACAAATAAAGAAAAGCATAAACTCAATGAAATGAAGACTAGACATGTCTCTGCTTAGTTGAAAAGCTTACTATAGAAGATTATACATTACCCTCATAGTGAGTATGAATCTCAGTCCACAATTATTGGTGTTTTTCCTACAAACATAATTCCTATTCTCAATTCCCATTCTGCTAGTGTAGTGCAAATAATCTTGGTCAATCTCCCATTTCATACTTGGAATCCAGGCTTTAGCTGCTGATGTTAAGATGACTCATCCAGTCCTATACAGCTGTTTGTGACTGTGTTTCTACCTGATGCTGGGCCCTTGGGCCTCATGGGTTGCTGCTAAATCATTCCTGGCGCCTGTCTGCACCCCATGTTCACTTCCAATGGCTCATCCCACTCGTTCATGTCCTACTTCCTGGCGCTGTGTCATCACAGCTTCCAGCTTCTCTGAAGTGCTGGGGGAGCCAGAATTCCTGCACAGGTGTGGCCCCTCTCTTTCTGGAGACTTGTTAGCCGGGAACCGTCTTTGTAGGACACCCCCTCCTCCAGTCTCTACTTTCCTCTAGTCCAGGGAAACTTTCTTCTTTTCAGCTGGTGGAAGGGTGAGGTGGGAGATTATCTTCCTTCCTTGCTTGTCTCAGACACTTTGTAGTTTATTTTCTTAGCCTTAATTTAGTTCTTACACCCCTCCTCAGAAATCCCATGTGCCTTATTTGCCTTCTGCGTTAGTTTACCCCTTCCCTGAAACAAGAGCAAAGAGCTAACATTCTGCTTGAAAAGGGGGAGTATAGTAAAAATGAACAAAATATAATCTTACAGCTCTTGTTTTTCCTTGTCTTTTTTTGTTGTTAATCCTCACCTGAGGATAATTTTTTTTCCATTGATTTTTAGAGAGAGTAGAAGAGAAGGAGGAGAGAGAGAGAAACATTGATGTGAGAGAGACACATTGATTGCTGCTTCCTGTACGTGCCCTGACTAGGGCCGGGTTGGAGATTGAAGGTACATGCCCTTGACAAGGAATAAAACCCATAACCCTTCAATGTCAGGGCTGGCGCTCTAACCACTGAGCAACCTGCCAGGGCACAACTCTTTTTCCACTTTTTAATAAATATTTATTAAAAGAGCTGTCTTGTTGAAAGTTTGTCAAATAATTAAAGTCTAGCAATTATAAATTGTATGTTTTTATATAATATGCTTCATATGCTATAAATGTCCTTATCTGTGGCATAAATATACATTATAATCACTTCCTTTTAAGCATTTTCTCTTGAACTTTCAACATTTGAATTGGATTCAGAGCAGAGAATAACCACAACTCTTAAAAGTGTCAGACTTGCCAGATTTCCTTCTCGGCTCCCATGGAAAAAGTAAACACAACATAGAACACCCATCACATTTTAGACATTAAGAATGTGCTTTATGTAACTTATGCTAAGAAAATTCCAGAGTTATATAAACTTGTAGACTATAAATGAGTTATTGTCTTTGGGAGATGGCAACAGAGCAATTGGCAGATTGAAGAATTTACACACAAAGGTGAAAGGATTCTTGAACCAACCAGTTTCTTCCTTTTAGGTCAAACTCCATGAGTAATACAGCTGAAAATTCTTTAAATATCATGCAGGAAGACTTTCAGAATATGCAAAATTATTCAAATTTCCCCCAATCAATCTGGTTTGATTATGTTGAACTGAAAAACAAGAATATAACAAATGCAGACACAGGAGGAAATAAAGTGAGCTTATTGTGAACAAGGCCTTTTCCTACTTAAAAAAAGATGATAGTTCGTTATTTTGATTATTGCGGAGTGGGAGAAGCAGATAAGCCTTTCATGCCTCTGAAATAGAATTTTCCTCGCCCATATCTCCCTCATTACTTGCCCCAATTCTTTAAAAAGAAAAAAAACAAAACCCTTTCTACCTTTTCTTCTGGAATAATTTCATAGTTGTGCTTACCAAATCTTTAAGCATGAGTGTAAATAACTTACTCTGTGGTGGAGTGAAATAATTGAGAAAATAGTCTCTTCTAATTCTTTTTTCCTATCCTCATCCTATTAGTTGAGAGTGGCTAGAAGGTTCTGTGTGGAAGTCTGAGTTTCTCTTCCTCCAGGAGAGAGGAAAGCTTGGAGGTGTTGCATTGATGCTGAGGCCAGACTAGAAAGTTCAGGGAAGAGGCTGAACCACGGAGGCTGTGGAATGCTAAGGTCCCTGGTGGTGGTGCCTGCTGACTGAGAAAGAGACCTTGTGGCTTTCAGAGGCAGCAGTGGGGTGGATCCTGTGAATAACAGAGTCACCCACCATGGAATGAGCCACTTGGGTTGGATAGTATATTTCAAGGTTCTGTGACCAAGATAGATAGAGGACCAGACCAGACGCTCTTCCCCAAATGGATTACAAAGGCCTCTGCATTCTTATATGCTGCTGCTGCTGCTGCTGCTGGTGGGGGTGGGGGGGTGGGGGGAGATGGTATAAGGCGACTTGGAAATGACAGATATTGGATTTTCTCTCCATCCTTATAGCAGAGGGCTCATCTAGTTAGAATTAGATTTGGGAAGGCAAACAGACATGGCATTTTGTAGACCTGGGAGTCGTGGAACCAATCCATACCTATTACATTTGTTTCAAAAGCATAAATAGTAGATCCTGCCTTCTCCCTTTTTCTACTTTATACATATAGCCAAGGCAAGACCAATTTAGGTTCCCTCTTAGGCCAGAAGATTAAGTTCTAAAAAGAATTGAGAAAAGCCAATAATTTAACATAGGACATACTTACTGACCAACTATTCTGTTAGGTAGGTACTACCTGTTAGAAACTTTGAGTATGAGGGGCGGAAATGTGATACCTTCCCTTGAGAAAGCAGGAACAATCCAAAGAACTCATAAATTAAATCTATAATGTATTAAAGATATCACTAAAACATTTATATGATGGATGTGGCTAGGGCTAGGGCTGGGAAATCCACCTTAAAAAGAAGTGCCAAAGAACTAGTCTTTAGTCATGTTTCATGGAGGAGAAAAGGACATGTTTGTGCCCAAACAATTTGAACGGAGTGGATAGAAGTCTTATATCTGTTCATCTGCAATGCAGTTTCTAAAACACTGTCATGTAAAAAGCAGTTTAGAAGGCAAGGAATCAGCAAAATTAATATAAAGATTGGAGACTTAGGTATAGCTGAGGCTGATATTCTGAAGCTGACAGAATTTGCTAACTTATTACTCTGGAAAAAACCAAACAAGCCTAGATCATAACTTGAAGAAAAAAATGTAAATTACCTTCAGAAGAAAGTGAAATCAGAAATCTTGAGGCCTCCTTTGAGGGAAGTCAGATCTGTATGTCATTCCTGGAGTCAACTGATACTGGTTGAGAGCATTAATATGCTGTAATCTAGAGAAACAAATGAATGTCAATCTTTCCTAGGAAGGTGGAAGGAATAATTCTCTGATTATCTTCAAATGGAAACAATAAATGTAACAACCCACACTATTCTTGAACCGCCGTGCCAAACCTTACGCCACCTTTTGATTTAAATATACATTTCAAAAAATCCCAGAGACATTTTTTTTTTCTGAAAGTTTTGTTAATGAATGGACTGTTTTTGATAGAAGTCTAGGCGAGAGCACAGATAATCAGAGAGACCTAATGAATTAGATGTGAAACAGAGACTATAGTGTTTAAGAATTATCTGAAAATGCCATCCCAACACCAAGAGCAGAATAGCAGAGTGCTCTGTGCAGTGCAGTCCCCAGCAGAAAATAGAACTCGGTGAAGCCCAGTCAAGTAGCCTGTAGGAGGGACAAATGCAGGAAAGAGCCCTATGCCACTGACCGGAGAGCCTGGCCTGGTCCTGCACTGACCACTGTGAGCCTTTGGGCAAATCACTACCTCTCTGAGCCTTCATTCTCTCATTAAAACGCAGGACACTGGCTAGGCCCTTCTTCAAGTCCTAAGATACTTAAAACTCAAGAGCAGACACATAGTAATATGGTACCAAGTAGTCTTTGTCCTACACTGAATTGTAGGTATAATTTATGTATATTTGTGTCCATTCCAGAGGTTTGCACATCCACTAAAGAAGAATCAGTTAAGGGCCAAAAAGAGTAATGTGTGGGATTCAGCTCTATGGAATCTATTCTTTTTTAAAAAATTTTATTGATTTTTTACAGAGAGGAAGGGAGAGGTATACAGAGTTAGAAATATCGATGAGAGAGAAACATAGATCAGCTGCCTCCTGCACACCCCCCACTGGGGATGTACCCGCAACCAAGATACATGCCCCTGACCGGAATCAAACCCGGGACCTTTCAGTCCACAGGCCGATGGCCTATCCACCAAGCCAAACCGGTTAGGGCTGGAATCTATTCTTTGTTATGTGATAACTCTTAGCTAGACAATGGAGAAGCTTATCTAAAAACTCTGCCATCAGGTGTTCGTGTGGTGTCTGTGTTTTAGGGCACTAGATAGAGGAGGATGTCCCAGGGAACCAGGTGAGGGGGTTGCTGTGATATCTGAACCTACTAAAAAGCCTTTCAAGGCATAAATGATGGCTCCTTTCTCCATGATTTTCTCTTGTTCTTCAAAAACCATGAATTGGACCATATATATTTTTTTCTCTGTGAAAAAAGAAAATTCAATGGAAATACTTTACAGAATATCTTACAGCAACAAACATCTCAGGAATAATTAATATTTTTAGAAAATAGAGGGAGAGGAGATCTCGCCTATACAAAGGATTGAAGATACACATGTTATCTTGGGAGAAAAGACATTGTCACTCTGTCATGTCCACGTACACCGTCTTGCTATAAAGATAACTGAGATTTCAAGGCTTTCAACAATAGAATGCATGGGCACTGGCGATGAGGACACACACAAGTGGAATCTGAATTTCTGTTCCAGCTCAGATGTCCCTACTGAGGTGTCAGGAGAACCAAGAGGGAATGGTGGGCTGCAAGCAAAATGAATGAAATGTGGACTTTCAAGAAGGGAGTGGTCAATCATGTCACATGCTGCTCATGTGACTGACGGGATTGACCACTGGATTGAGCAACAGGAGGGACATCGTGACCTCAAGGCAACCTTTTTCTGTGGTTGGAGTAGAGTTAAAAGAAAACAGGTTTATAAGAGGAGACCAAGTGAATTCAGCTCTTCCAAGGAGATTTGTTGATTATTTAGTACACTAGGTAAATTATGAAGGAGAATTTTATGACCGGGGAACAGCCTTCTTTGAGGTTTGAGTGTAATTAGTTTTGAGGCCATTGAGAGTCAAGGTCATTTTTTAAAAATTTAATCATTCAGGAAAGCAGCTTCCTGGAAAGTTTACCCTATCTTCATAGGGAATCTCTCATTTAAGTGTCTCTCCTTTTCTAGCAAAATGCATTTTGGAGTATAATGCAAAGAGCTACCTAATGAAAATTCTGTCCCCTATGAGCTTGAGTTTTGCATTTATTGAATCTACATAAAAGTGCTTGTTCTGATTTGGTGCTGGGCAGGATCCCACAAAGTCTCCTCCCTTGACTTTGTACCATCAGTTTCCTGAGGTTTCATGGAATGTCTGGTGACAACCCCGGCTTCCACCCTGCCTGGGACAAACTGGCTCACTAGGTAGGGGATGGTGGGCAGGAAAGATGAAATCATTGTTTTGCTTCAGTGTCTGCATTTCCCAAGAGGACTGGAGCAGCAAGCGAGTCTACATTTTTAGAATTAGCATGTTCTGTTTCAATGTTGTGAACATTCATTTAAACTGACTATATTTAGGGAAGGTTTAATTATCCAAGTAGGGGAAACTAGCTTCAAACTGTCACCTTTCATTCCTTGCTCATCAAAACAGCCCCCGCAGCTGAGAATGGCAATTTCAGCTGCACCTGGTGAGGGCAATGGCCGAGGAACAATTCCGTTGCTGGAGTTCCTATGAGCCTGGCAGCAGGGGAAGCTGGGTCAGCAGCCTCCCACTCCTGTCCGCTGGGGCCTTGCTGCTGCACACACCCTGAGGGCGGGGTGGTGGGACTGTGTGTCTGCTCCAGTGGGTGGGGACTGGATTTCCTTGCCACACAGAGATGGTGATCAAATTTTCCACAATAACACTCAGGTAGCAGGATCTCTTTGTAGCATTTACAAGTATGTCAGATGTTGGGAAAATGTGCTCTGGGTAATGGGATTTCTTGGATTTTTTTCTGCGAGGCCATTCATTCCTGGATTTCCTCACTCACTTCTGGCAGAGCCTTCTCCAAAGCTACGCCTGGGGACTAAACTGGGCCAGTCAGAGGCTTGGCTTGAGAAGGTCCAGGCTGATACAGGTGGGATGAGTTTGATGCAGGAGGCCGCAGGTGGGAGAATGGGCAGGCACCAGCCAACTGGCACTAAAAATGTTGAGACACAAATATAATATTGTGCACGTTAATTTACTCCATCAGCAAACATTTATTGACTGGTTGTTGGCGAGTCATGGAGTCTGGCATTAGTTTAGTTGGGGAGATGCAGGTGAATAAAAGAAACTGTACTAATGTATAATTACAGAGTGAGCGCTCGAAAGAAAAGGGACATTTTATGAATGTTTACAGAGAAGCCTGAGGTGACGGATAGTGAGGGGAAACGATGCGTGAGCCGAGGTCTACAGCAGATCCTTTCATAGTGCTCTTTTCTTATACTGTTGATGAGAAGAAAAAATCGATTCTCGGCTCAGGCCACTATCGGTGTAGAGTTTTCACGTTTTTTCCATGTCTATGTGGGCTTTCTTCAGGAACTCCGGTTTCCTCCTACATCCGCAAGATGTGCACATGGAATGAATTGGCGTGTCTACATTGTCCCAGCCCGAGGGAGTGTGGGTGGGTGTGAGCGCACCCTGCGATGGAAGGGATCCTGCCCAGGGTGGGTGCCCACCTTGTGCCCTGAGCTGCCGGGATAGGCTCCAGCCACCCATGACCCTGAACTGGAATAAGCAGGTTGGAAATAAATTCTTTTAGTGGTTTTTATTCATTTTCTTAAATACATATATAACCCACATTTCTCTTAATGTCTAATATTAGAAGTGTTTTGGGTCTTTATTTAGAAATTTGGTGATGTTTTTGTGACCAGAAATGTGCTGTAGGGACTTAATTCGTGTTTATATTATTAGCCTGTGGGAAAATTGGTTTTGATATATGTCATTTTGCTTAAGGTCAGTTTTCAAGAACCTATTGACAATGCTAAGTGAGGAACTACTGCACAGTGGTGCTTCCCAAGTACGCATATGAGTCACCTGGGGATCTTGTTAAGTGCAGATTCCTATTCTGGTTAGAGTTTGGGGAGGAGCCTGAGATTTTGCATCCATGACCAGCTCTGTGTGGTGCTCATGCTTCAGGTCCATTTGGAGTACCAGGAAGTCTAAAGGGAGATGATAAGGCAGAGCAGTGAGTCTGGGGGAAATAAGTTTCCTGACAAGGGACCAGAATACACGTGATCTATACATTTGTCTTCTGACCCCCAATGTGGCCCTGAGCCCCTGCAGCACTGTGAATATCAGGGTTCCCCTCCCTTCCATGTTCAGTTTTCAGGACATGTGTACCCTGCAGGGACCTTTTCCCCTTTAAGGCTGCTCTTTAAGTTTACTATAAACTTTATTTTACCTTTTGTAAATACTTGGGCTTCCTTTGAAAAGAGCAGATTAAAGAAATATTTTCCATTCTTCTCCTCAGAATTAGGCAGAAATATGAATTCCACCTTTCATAAAACTTGAAGACTAACCTCCAAAAGATAATATGTAGGGAGGGATGCCAATGTAGTAAAGATCAACTGAGGGTGCAGAAAGCGTGCCAGAGGGGGTGTTTCAGGATACAGACCTCAGACAAAGCTGGAAAGAAATCTTTTAAAAAAAATTTTTATTGTTGAAAGTGTTGCATGTATCCCCCTTTTTCCTCCCATCGACCCCCTCCAGCCTGCCCCGCCCACCACTCCAGGCCCTCACTGCCCACTGTCTGTGTCCATGGGTTATGCATATATGCATACAAGGTCTTTGGTTGAGTACCTCCAACATATCCACCCTCCCTCCATGATTCTGCACTCTGTTCCATGCTTCCATGACTCTGGATCCACTCCGTTGATCAGTTTATTTTGTTAATAGATTCCATGTATGAGTGAGATCATGTGATACTTGTCTTTCTCTGACTGGCTTATTTCACTTAGCATGATGCTCTCCAGATCCCTCCATACTGTCTCAAAGGATAAGAGATCCTTCATTTTTATGGATGCATAGTATTCCATGGTATAAATGTACCACAGCTTTTTTATCCACTCATCTACTAATGGGCACTTTGGGCAGTTTCCAGATTTTAGCCATTGTGAGTTGTGCTGCTATGAACATAGGGGTGCATGCATTCTTTCTGATTGGTGTTTTGGGTTTCTTACAACATATTCTTAGAAGTGGATCACTGGGTCAAATGGCATTTTCACATTTAATTTTTTTCCTTTATTGATTAAGATATTACAAATGTGTCCAATGTCCCCTCATTCCCCCACTCCTACCGCACCCTCACCCCCTGTTGTTCACATCCATCGCTTATGCTTATATGCATGCATAGAAGTCCTTCAGTTGATCTCTTCACATTTAATTTTTTGAGGAAACTCCATACTATTTTCCATAATGGCTGCACCAGTGTGCATTCCCACTGGCACTGTACTAGGGTTCCCTTTTCTCCACATCCTTACCACTTGTTGATTTGTTGATGGAAGCCATTCTGACAGGTGGGAGGTGATACCTCATTGTCAAGAAAACCATTATTTTTAAGTAGAGGACATTCTGAGAGACAAAATCTATGATACTTCTTTTAGAATCACAGAAATAGTATCTGCATGTGTGTGAGTGTATGTGTGTGTGTGGGTGTGTGTGGGGGGGAGTTGCTGGAGCATCCCTGGACTCTATCTGTCCCCACAGAAAAGTGGAGAAAGTAAAGCTGAATTAAAAAAAAATACATGGCCCTAACCAGTTTGGCTCAATGGATAAAGCATCTGCCTTCAGACTTAAGGGTCCCAGGTTCGATTCCAGTCAAGGGCATGTACCTTGGTTGCAGGCACATCCCCAGTGGGGAGTGTGCAGGAGGCAGCTGATCGATGTTTCTCTCTCATTGATGTTTCTAACTCTCTATCCCTCTCTCTTCCTCTCAGTGAAAAATCAATAAAATATATTTAAAAAAAATACATGTAGCAAGGCTACGTTTGTTCTGACCCCAGTTAAGCAGGTGGAGAATAGAGGTTGAACTGTGCCCTGAGCCAGTATCTCTTGGCTGGAGAGTGGTAAAAGCTAAAACGAGGCACACACACAGCCTTGTCACAAGGAGCTTCTCCAGAGACCAGGAGCATTCCTGCTGCTGGACCTGCTCACCCTCCCCAACGTAAACCACCTCTAAAGTCTAGGAAGAGAGAACCCCATATACATATATATAAAAACCTAATATGCAAATAGACTGAATGGAGAGCAACTGAACATTCAGTCACTGTGACGTGTGCTGACCACCAGGGGGCATTTGTGGAACGTGGCGGGCATCGGTAGCAGGCAGCAGAGTGTGGAACATGGCAGGTGTCGGCCATGGCAGGCTGATAGAGCAGGTGAGTGGAGGTGCCAGACCAAGGCAGGGCACCGGTCGCTGTCATTGGGGTGAGCCTCTGGTGGTTACGGCAAATTCTTTCTCCCATGTGCTGTGGCCCCACCAGGTGCTCTCACCTGCTGCCAGCACTGGAACCGCCACTTGCACCTGCTGCCAGAGTCCGGCACTGGCCCAGATTGCCCCTCAGGGCTTCTCCACCTCCCCCGGCTCCTGAGGGATGTTCAGGGCAGCAGGCACTGCTCACACCTGTTGATGACACCGCCCTGCTTGCATCTACTTTTGGCACTGGTCCCAATCGCTCTGTGCTGTCAGTGGGTGTGAGTGGGGCTGGCACTGTCAGCTCATGGGAGCAGTAGCGGCAGTGGGAGCGGGGCTGCCAGCAGACAGGGGACCGGGGGCCGTGGCGGAAGGGGCTAGGCAGGGTCATGGAGGATGGACCAAGACCTGCCCCTGTGTCCACTACAGCTTTATTACCCACAGTTCCTTTCAAGGTGCATGAATTCATGCACAGGACCCCTAGTTTACAGATAAGAATAAAAGGGCACCCAGAACAGGCTGTATGCAAAGCTAGTACATGACAAAAGGGGGAAGGGACAGAGCATATGTGTGATAGAAGGAAATGCTCACAATAAACAAGTACCAACAAGATGCTGAAAATGATGAGCAAATAAATGGTGATGGACAAATAGAACATAGTGAATTAAAAAAGAGGCCCAGGGAATAATTGAGAGCTCAGAGAAAACAATGGGAATGCCACAGAAGGAGATCAAGCAAGAAATTCTAGAGCTCAGGAAGGAAGCAGAAGGGAAAATGAAGTCACCACAGAAATGCAGGCACATTGGAATAATCACCAAGGAGAATAGACACTGACATCAGTGAAAAATAGGGCGACAGGAATGAGAGAAGCAAGCAAAATAAGAAATGATTGAAGTTAGAATGTATGAAAAAGAATATGAAAGATTTGAAAGACAAAAGAATTGCAACATATACATTATTTATATCCTTTAAGAAGAAGCCTGGAGATATTATGCTTTAAAAAAAGCATTATGTAAAATGCTTTAGAAAGAAAAATAACACTGAATTTACAAATGGACAGGACATGCTGTGGTCCAGGAAAGCCTAATACAGAATGATCAACACTGACATGTATCCAAGTAAATTTACTGATCCTCAAAGACAAAGGAAAATTCTTCTATCGTCCAAATAAAAATCAAACTATTACAAGTAAAAACCAAAAAAGTCAAGCCGGCATCATAATAAAGCATAATACACAGTGGAATATCGAAAGTGAGAGAAGGAAACCATAATATAAAATGTGAGTACCAATTCTTGACCAAATATATATATAACAATACATTTAAATTATCTACTTCACCTATGAAAGGAGACTCTCAAGTTTATAAAGAGAGTAAAGCCCAGTCATGTGTCATTTATGAGGTGCATCTGAAGCAATGAAGCCCAGAAAGGCTGGAGATGGAGTTGGGCTAAGATGTTACTATAGGGGGAATTGTGCACCCCTCCCATTCATATCTTGAAGCCCAAACCCGCCATGTGATTCTACACAGAAGATACATTCTTAAGGAGCTGATTAAGGGTAAATGCAATTGTAAGGGTGGGACCCTGATCTGATAGAACTGGTGTCCTTGCAAAAAGAGGAAGAGACACTAGAGCCTTCTCTTTGCCATGTGAGGACAGAGTGAGAAGGTGGTCTTCTGCAAGCCAGAGAGCGTTCACGAGAACCTGACCATGCCAGCACCTGGAATGCTCTAGCCTCCAGAAGTGTGAGAAAATAAATTTTTGTTGTGTAACCCACACCCGGTTTATGGTATTTTGTTAGGGCAGCCCAAGCTGAGTGACACAGACTGAAGAGAGAGAGAGAGATGACTAAAGCTTCTTCCCTCCTATGTGGTTGTAATCAGAACAAAAAGCATTAAATTAGATGAGAAGGGCACTTGGTAATGGTAAAGGATGGAACTGAGGGTAATTTAATGTGGCGAATAAATTCTCATGGAAAACATGGTGCCAAAGTTACAGGAAACTTAGGAATAGACAAAAATCCTATATAATAAAGAGATAATATGCAAATTGACCATCAGTCCAACACACAAGATGGTCACCACAAGATGGTCACCACAAGATGGCCAACAGGGGAGGGCAGTTAGGAGTGGCCAGGCCAGCAGGGGAGGGAAGTTAGGGGCAATTGGGCCAGCAGGGGAAGGCAGTTAGGGGCAATCGGCCAGCAGGTGAGGGTAGTTGTGGGTAACCAGGCTGGCAAAGGAAAGAAGTTAGGGGTGACCAGGTCAGCAGGGGAGGGCAGTTGGGGGCAATCAGGCCTGCAGGTGAGGACAGTTAGGAGCAACCAGGCCTGCAAGAGAGGGCGGTTGGGGGTGACCAGGCCAGCAGGGGAGGACAGTTGGGGGTGACTATGCTGGCAGAGGAGGGCAGTTAGGGGCAACCAGGCTGACAGGGGAGGGTAGTTAGGGGTGACCAGGCCAGCAGGGGAGAAGTTAGGCATCAATCAGGCTGATAGGGGAGTGGTTAGAGGGTTATCAGGCTGGCAGACAGAAGCAGTTAGGGGCAATCAGGCAGGCAGGCAGGCGAGTGGTTGGGAGCCAGCAGTCCTGGATTGTTAGAGGAATGTCCAACTGCCTGTTTAGGCCAGATCCCACTGGCAGTCGGGCATCCCTCCAGGGATCCCAGATTGGAGAGGGTGCAGTCTATGCTGAGGGACACCCTCCCATGCCCCCCACGCATGAATTTCATGCTCTGGGCCTCTAGTGTTTTAATAATAGAAAAATTTAATTCTTATCTCTCAACTACAACACACAAACTTTAAAAAAGACAAGGAAAGATATGAACTGTTTACATGACATAATCAGTAAGATAGCTCTAATAGATATTCATCAAGCTTTATACTCTGAAAACATTGTGCTTTCCTTTAAACTAACAGTAGAGCAGTCACACAAATTAACTACATATGAAACCACAAAGAAAACGGCAATAAATTCTCCCAAATAAAAATAGACAGTATACTCTGATGACAATGCAATATCATCGGACATTAAAAATAAAGATAGAAAAAGGAAAAAGCCTGACTTCCTGGAAATTACACTCTTTAATTAATTTTTGAAACTGAAATTGCAGAATATTTAGAAAACAACAGTGTGCACTAAAATACAAAGTAAAAAAGCACCAAATATGCCTAGAGAAGCTGAATCTAAAGTTTATATGGAAAAATAAAAGATCAAGCATTGCCAGAAAAAGTTCCTGAATCAGAACAGCAATGAGAAGCACAAATGCTCTGTGGAACAACTTTTATAAAGCTAAAGTGATTAAAGTGCTCAAGTACTGGGCACAGATAGCTATGTTAGTGGGATAGAAGAAAAACTGTCTTTTTTTGTGTGTGTGGATCACAGCGAACAAGTTTAAAAAGTACTCTTCTATATATGCCGTAGATAAATTTCCATAAAATACATGTATGTATATATACTTGAACAATGTGACCTGGTGCACAAAATCTGTGCACATTAAAGAGGAATTAATTAGTGGAAATATTGCTATTTGCTATGAGCCCTTTCTCTTATAATAGAAGTGTGAGAGATGAAATTGGTAAAATGTATATGAAAATAATATATAAATTTATTAATAAATAAATAGTAATAAAAGGATATAACAATAGAGGTATGATATAACAACAAAAACATGAAAACAACAAAAACATATAAAAACAACAAAAACATACAAAAACAACAGTGATGCAAACAATGACTGATAAAGTGATTAAACTTATTCTAATATCTCCCTATACAACACATTAAGAGTGAAAGCACTTTTAGAGTGCTTGACTAATTTCCCTTGTGCTGAAGTATTTAGAACTTTAACGTCACAAGCTCTTCGAACTCGAGAGAAAGCAACACATAACTGACCATGTGCAAAAACAGGTTCAGGTAGGAATATGCCTACTCTGTCTAGCGTTTGTTCTTGTGATTTATTAATAGTCATCGCAAATGCTGGCATCACAGGAAACTGTCATCGAATTAATTTAAATGGGAGGCCAGTGTCAGATGGGGACAAATCAATTCTTGGAATCAGAACAACTCCCTCTGCAGATCCTGTTAATACTTCAGTTTTGATAACGTTAGGTTGTAATCTTTTGAAAATAATTCTGGTAGCATTACAAAGACCCCATTTACTATTAAGATTTCTCAATAGCATGATGATTGCACCCACTTTCAATTTTAATTTATGACATGGCATTCTCAAAGGAGTAATACTATTAAGAAATTTGATGGGAAAATTTTCCTTTTCAGCATCATCTGTGGAAATGTGTAAAAATCTTCATCGAGTACATTCAAAATTTCTTCATTTACTTTTTGAATGTGCTCATTTTTTGGGCAAAGAATTGCACGTTTAGATATATTTTTAATATTATCTATAGATATACTATTTCCAAAGGTTGCTTCAATAATAGATCCATTACAAATCATTTCACAGGGGATTTCAATAATATCCATTCCTAAATGAAAACTGCTATCAAGTTTGCCATCTCCAAGTTTTACTAACCATCCACTATAAGCAGAATCCTCTGATCTCATATTTGTTGCAAGTGACAACTTTCTGAAACATCCCCAAACATTGCAGTACTTTAAACTCGTTTGTACTATGGCCAATCCCATAGCATGCGGTACAATACTGAGACATTGTTGAAAATCCTCTCCAAGAAGGAGAACTTTCCCACCAAATACAACATTCAAATTCATAATTTCTCTTAGTAATCTGTCTATGGCATTTATAGCATGACTGGATGCCATGGTGCATTCATCAATAATGAGAAGTTTTTAATTCTTTTAGCAATTTCACTGTTTATATTGAGTCTAGAAATTGAAGTTTCATTTAGTGGAAGGGGTAATTTATATTGGGAATGAAAAGTCCTTTCACAGAGAAGTAAATTTGCAGCACCACCACAACCTCTAATATAATGTATTAAAACTTTATAAAGATACTAGGGGCCCGGTGCACAAAAATTTGTGCACTTGGGAGGTCCCTCAGCCCAACCTGTGCCCTCTCACAGTCTGGGACCCCTCTGGGGATATCCACCTGCTGGCGTGCCTGGTCAGCCTGGGTGAGGGGCTGATGGCTGTTTGCAGGCTGGCCAAGCCCCCCAGTGTGGACCCTTACCCCATTGGGGTGTGCCCAGCCTGGGTGAGGGGTTGAGGGCCATTTTCAGGCTGCCCACAGCCTCTTCAGGTTTTGGGTCCCTACTGGGGTACCTGGCCAGCCTGGGTGAGGGGCTGATGGCTGTTTGCAGGCTGGCCAAGCCCCCCGGTGGGAACCCTCACCCCATTGGGGTGTGGCCAGTCTGGGTGATGGACTGAGGGCTGTTTTCAGGCTTTTAGACTGCCCACAGCTCCCATTGACCCAATGTCCCAGCAGGGTTGGCTGGAAGCAGGTTTCTGAGGTTTATTTATCTTCTATAATTGATACATTGTTCCTTTAAGCCTAGGCCTCAGCAGGTAAGAAAGCCTCCTGTTTGCTTCAGCTCGTGGCTTCTATAATTGAGACAATGTTGCCTTAGTAGTTGCAGCCAGCACTGCTGTTTGCTTCAGCTCGAGGCTTCTATAATTGAGACAATGTTGCAAGTATGTTGTTGCCTGGAGCTGGGAGAAGCCCAGTCACAAATAGTTTTACTCCTGCTGCAATGGAAGCAGCCTATTTTCTCTATCAGCTCCGTGAGTGCCGGCCTCCATCTTTGCTGGTTTACTTTGCATACAGTCGCTCTGATTGGCTGGTGGGCGTGGCTTAGGCATCCCGAAGAAATGGTCAATTTCAATATTACGCTTTTATTAGATTTGATGCCTCCACGCTCTGAGGGCCGGTTCCTGCCTCAAACTTGCCCTCCCGGGAAACAGCTTAGGGAGGACGCAGCTGTTGCTAAGAGGACCCAGGACTCAGTGCGTCTATGCTTCGAGGGCTGGTTCCTGCCTGAAACCTCGCCCTCATGGGAAACAGCTTGGGGAGGGCACAGCCGTTTTCAAGACGACTCCTTCAGGACTGACTTTCTTCCAGTTAGTCGAGCCTCAGTGGTGATGCGTTACACCTAGAGTTTTTATATAAATAGACATGTGTAGAACAGCTTTGGAACTATATTCAAGAGACTGGAACAGTTGTTGAGTAGCTGAGAGATACAGGTGGGGAGGGATGTCCTATTTCACAGTATTTTCTTGTATAACTTTTGAGTTTTGTACCATTTACGGTATTATGTCTTCAAAAATAATTAATTTGTTGTCAAAACCAGCACAGGAAGTGAATCAGGTAAAACATACTGACGATGGGTATGGAAGGATTTGCTTGTTTCACTCCGATTAAGAGATATGAACTGCTTACCTGCCTGGGGCGGGAAGCTTCCCAGGACCTAAATAGCTAGAGAGATGTCAGAGACTCATACCAGAGTGACACACTGATGGTCGATTTTCACTGTTTCCTAAGATTTTCCCCACTCTGGCCTTTCACCTCTTCATCCACTCTCCAGGGGGAAGCCACGGGATGTCTTGAATGTAGGGGCTTCCTCACTGGCTCCGTCAGCTAGAGCTCCTTTCCTGATGAAACCCAAGGTGCCCAATATACCTGCAGCGTGCATAATGTCAGGGTGCTGCAAATACAGCTTTAAGCAAAGTCCTCTAGGTTCCTCTTTGTGGTAGCTTCCTGCCCTAATCCCTGCCTTTTCCCCACATCGCCAGGAGCGAAGGGACATCCTCCTTTCTTCTGAGAAAACACTGCAGTTTATTGGGCAGTACATGGAAGGCTGCAAGTGTATTTGACTTTGATTTCAGATGGCAACTCAAACATGGGTGTGTTTGTGCTGTTCTTTATGAGCATTCCCACCGGCAAAGCCTTTGATAACTGGTAGGGGCAGTGCCTAAGCAGAATAAATTGCAGTCTTAAAGTTCTTTTTTCATTCTTTCCCCTTAGAGAAAAGGCTGTGAAAGCTAAGGGTGGTGGCTGAATCTTGAAGGGCAGGGTCATTAAATATTTGCTGAAAACCTACCAAGAACACAGGTCTGTACTAGGTCAATAAGCACACAGTTGTCCTGGGAAGGAAAGGAGAATTCAAACCATGCGGACTCTCGTGGGAAACTAGCTGCCTCCAGTGCCCTGGATTGGAAATCGGAGCTGAGGGGAACTCCGTACCCTCAGATGGCCAGAGCAAAAGGACATCTCTAAAGGAGGCGGGATTAAAGCTCGACCTGTGACTTGGGGAACACCCTGAAATGTCCGAGCTCCTGTGTGCTTAGTTTGTAACTTTCTGTCTTACAAAAAAAAAAAAAAAAAAAAAGCAGCAAACAGAATTTTCTTTTAGCTGCTTAGCTTTTAAGTTTTCAAATAACCAACTGAGAGAAAACACACACCGCATTTTAACTTTATTTCTAAAGTGGGTTAAGCATGGATTTTAAATAGAAAACATCCTCAAATGAAAAGAATTACAACTGGGTTTTTCCTTTAAATATGTCTTGTTGATTTTCATTCTAGGTTCCGTGGAGATAAGGAATCTGACATGGTTAATTTATTGTGCTTTGTAGACAGCAGCAAGAATGCTTTTCCAAAAAAAATCACTTTGCTTAAGTCACTTTCTTGCTCAAATCTACATAGTTGCCCACATTATTTGATTTTCCACAGCGTGTTGTTCTAAGCCCTTCACTGTCTTTTCTGTTTCCTTCTCCGAACTTCTTCGCCAAAAGCAGGACTCCTGTTTCTTTCCTTTGCCAACTAGTTGTGTGTCTAAGAGCAGTCACTTGAATCTTATGGCCCCTTTGCCCTGGCCCTGTCTGGGGGGTGTCAGAGCTAAGGTGACGAGGTCCTAGGACATCTGAAAACAAAGCAGCAGGTAAGTTGGACATTGGGAGTAACCTGCGTCGGCTCTGCTTTCCCCGTTACTTAGAAGTGGAAAGCTGGTGGTGAGCAAGCAGAGTCTGTGCTCATATTGTTGCCACACGATCGAAGGAAGAAATATGTATCTTTCAAGATCAAAAATATTGTTTTTTCCAAAAATACTATTGCATCCATCTATTTTCCCCCTGGATACTGAAATTATTTCAATATTTCAAATAACTCTAGAGGAAGGCATACAATTTTTGTGGCTATCCAAAATGCCACAAATGCCATTTTTGTGGATTTGATTTTTGTTTTTTTCCTAACTAAAGGAT
Organism: Murina feae; assembly: GCA_004026665.1. Classification (NCBI taxonomy): domain Eukaryota; kingdom Metazoa; phylum Chordata; class Mammalia; order Chiroptera; family Vespertilionidae; genus Murina; species Murina feae. The sequence goes on along the minus strand of PVJC01024585.1, from coordinate 4,562 downwards.
TTCTAAGGCATTTTCCAGCTCTGAAAATCATATGACCTGTGAACATGTGCCCTCCCTCAGCACAGGAAGCCTTTTAGAGCAAATGACTTATCTGCTTTATCTAGGCTAGGCTTCCTCCCTTCCACAGCTCTCTCCTCCATCTGAAATACTCTTTTTTGACATTCCGACAAACCATGAGCCTCTTAACTTCCCTGCCTGAGAGGAATGATTCCATCTGCACTGGACCCCTTCCTGCAGACCGGGAGGCTCCTTATCTTTAAGGTATGGGCAACATAGAGATGCCAGTAACCATGGTGGTAGGGGGAATAGTACTAGTAGTAAAAGTAAAATATAATTTTAGGGTAACAATAGCAGCTCACTTGTTGAATTTTTGTGTGCTAAGCATCCTATGTTCATTATGTTACTAACTCTTCACAACAACCGAAGATGTAGGAATTATTAACTCAGTTTTCAGAAGGGGAAACTGAGGCTTGGGGTTATAAAGCTTGCTGAAGATGGTGACTAGCGGAGGCAGGGTTCAAACCTCGGTCATTCGACTTCCATGACCCATGGTTTTACCACCATTCATAAATATTTACCTGTGGGTATTCATATTGTTTTTATCTGTCTGTCCCATCTTTCTTATGAGATTCTTGAAGGCAGGTCATGCCTCCTTTTATCCTTTTATTCCATGTGAGAGTGCTGTAACCATAAATGAGCAAATAACATTATTGACATTACCTCTTAGGGGAAAAGAATTCCCACACAGGCAGTAACTCAGCTGGATATCTGAATCAGAAAGAATTTTCTCCAATAGCAGGGTACATTCCACAGGCCATCCGGGTGGGGTCAAAGGTTTTGAAGATTTTGTTCAAGTTGTTCCTCTTTGTCATTTCTTGGCCGTACTTCTGAGTGCTTGAATTGGCTGATGGGGATTCTGAGTAGGAGAGATACAGACAGCTTGCTTAGAAGTTAGGTTAATGGCTAATAAAGATTTTAGAGTCCTTTTCAAAATGATAAGATCAGTACCCTAGGATTGAGTTATTTTGCTACATTAATTTCAACTTGTTTTAATGGCTTTTGGCTCCCTTCTTAATGCCAATTGAGGCAGCAGATTAATTCCTTGTAAGTAGTGGCTTGTCATGCCTTGTTGCTTAATTCTGGGTTTTATGAGGTACCAAGATGGATATTTATAGATTGAGCAGATTGCTGTACTGTGTCCTCTAAAGCCTCGAGGGTTAGTGTCTTACTTGAGCATCTCGAAAACTTTGTATGCAATCAATCAAGTGATCAATAAACATCTCTGTGATGATTCTGGAGTTTTAATATTAGATGTTTTAAGAATTACAGTCTCAAAGGACTTGTATGCATGCATATTAGCATATCCAATGGACACAGACACTGGGGCGGTGAGGGCTTGCCCTCTGGGATGGGAGTGGGGGGGGCAATTGGGAAAAAAGGAGACATGTAATACTTTAAACAATAAAAACAAACACACAACACACACACATGAATTACAGTTTCAACAGTAGTTCAGTTATGAAGTGATTTGGGGATTGTATTATGTCAGAGGGAGATAGAAAGAAAGATTTTTAATAGTATAAACTTCTGAGATGTTAAAGATAACAGGATGCTAGCGGGTGTCCGTTCCTCTCTTTGAATTGAGATGCAGGTGGTACTTCATTTCTTTCTCTCTGTCTTGGTCAAGAAGAAACTATAACTCCTGTTTATTCTTCACCTCTCTTATCTCATTCAGGAAAATATGATAATTTCTAGATTTTGTTCTCTCTTTTGATCTTCTACCATTTTTGGAATATGATTTTCTGTCTGTCATCTTACAACAGTGGTTCTCAACCTTCCCAATGCCTCGATCCTTTAATGCAGTTCCTCATGTTATGGTGACCTCCAACCATAAAATTATTTTTGTTGCTACTTTATAACTATAATTTTGCTACTGTTATGAATCATAATGTAAATATCTGATATGCGGGATGTATTTAGGTGACCCCTGTGAAAGGGTCTTTCGACCCCCAAAGGGGTCTAGACCCATAGGTTGAGAACCGCTGTCTCAGAATAAAGTGCCCACAGAAAGGAAAGACAAGGTAAGAGTGGGAGTTACCCAAGATTACTTCCTCTTCGTTTGCACAGGCACTGGCCTACCACTGGTTTCTTTTTCTACTGTCCCAACTTTGTGTTTCACAGATCTGGTGGATAGTGAGTAAGTACGTGAGTTCTGGGATCACACCATCTAGGTTTGAATTCTTTGTGTGACATTGGGCAAACTTTTCAATAAAATGGGACAATAGCACCTACTTTAGAAGGTTGACATAGAAATCATGTCAATCACCATGGACAGCAGTGCCCAACTCCCAGTGAGCAATCTCTGTTAGTTAAGATCATATTCTTTTGCAGGTTCTGGTTTCCTGGCTTACTCCTTTTTACCCTTCATGTTCTATGTAAGGTGGTCAGAGTCATCTACATACAATGCTGTTTTGATCTTATGATTAGCTGGTGAAGAAAAAAAAGGAAACTTCCAGTGGTTTCCCATGGCCATGCAATCAAATCTGAATTTTTCATTATAATATGCAAGGTATTCTATAATCGCATCTGAACCTGTGGCTTTGACTGATGCCTGATTCTTCTACTTCTTTTTATTATTTTTAAAAAATTCTTTATTGAAAGTATTACATATGTTCCCTTTCCCCCCAATGACCTCTCCCAATTTGCCTCCAGCCCAGGCCTTCACTCCCCTGTTGTCTGTGTCCATTGTTTATGCTTATATGCATGCATACAAGTCCTTTGGTAGATCTCTTACCTCCCTTCCACTTACCCCTTCCTCTCCCTCCCCTGCCTTCTCTCTGAGATTTGATGGTCTTTTCGATATTACTATGTCTCTGGATCTATTTTTGTTTTTCAGTTTATGTTGTTCATTATATTCCACAAATGAGTGAGATCGTGTGATACTTATCTTTGTCTGACTGGCTTATTTTGCTTAGCATAATGCTTTCAGTTGTAGCCAGTAGGTTGACAAGCCCCCTGGTGAGTCTGATAAAGTCTATCTAGAGGACATTTTGGAAAATGTTGCTTTAGTGTTATCCAGCATTGTATACCTATTGTATGCATTGCATGTTTTCCATATAAATTTTATTTCTTTAAATTTAATTGTCTCAAGGGTAAGAAGTTGATCTTTTTGCAGGAAAGAGTGAACATAGCAGACCTGAGGCTACCACCCTCAGCAAGTCCTGTTAGCAAGGTTGATCCTTGGCTGACATCTGGGAATTTGCTTCTCAGAGTGTTCTCAGCCAACAGGTAACTGACAGGTGTGGTTCCTTGTACCTAGAGTTTTTGTAAGCATTAGAGTTTATGTTGGACATTTGCATAAACTCTGGGAGTTTAAAATTTTTTATGTTCTAGGCAGAGAGTGCCTGCCTACATGACCAACTCCCAATAAAATCCTCGAGCACTGAGTATATAAGGAGCTTCGGGAGGTGACTCATTATGAGCATGTGATCTCTTGTGAGAGAGAGAGAGCATCAGGAAGTCTATATATGAAAATGTAGACTTCTTATGATCTGGTTATGCGTCCTTTTTACATTGCTGTAAGACATCTTAGCTGAAGGTACAACTAGAAGCTGAGTTTTTCTAGTACATATCCAAATGTAGAGGTGGATTTGCGTACCCTGACACAGTATCCTTTCCAAAACAATTCTTATAGAAAGTGCTCAATCAATATATTATTATTGTCTCAAATATTTTTTAAATATATTTTTTATTTTTCAATTATAACTGACATACAACATAGTGATTAGACATTTATATAACTTATGAAGTGATACTCCGAAAATGCTAGTACACATCTGACACCATACATAGATATGACAATATAATTGACTATACTCCCTATGCTGTACTTTACATCCCTGTGACGGTTTTTAATAACTGGCAATTTGTACTTCTTAATCCCTACCCATTTTCACTCATGACCCCAAGCCATTTCCCATTTGGCAACCATCAGTCTGTTCTCTGTATCTAGCCTTGTTTTTGTTTTGTCTGTTATTTTGTTTTTTAGATTTTACATATAAGCAAAATCATATGGTATTTGTCTTTGTATAACTTATTTCACTTAGCATAATACCCTTTAGGTTCACCCAAGTTGTTGCAAATGAGAAGATTCCATTCTTTTTTTATGGCTGAATAATATTCCATTATATGTATGTACTACATCTTATTTATCCATTTGTCTCTCTTCCTTTTTTAGTTAACACATATAACAATTAAATATCCATTTGTCTCTTGATGGACATTTAGATTGCTTCCATGTCTTTTTTTTTTATTTTTACTTTTTTATTTTATTTTATTTTATTTATCTTTATTGTTCAGATTATTACAGTTGTTCCTCTTTTTTCCCCCATAGCTCCCCTCCTCCCAGTTCCCACCCCACCTTCTGTCCTTGCCCCCCCACTGTCCTCATCCATAGGTGTACAATTATTGTCCAGTCTCTTCACGCACCCCCAACACCCTTAACCCCCGAAAATTGTCCATCCACTCAATTCTATGCCTCTGATTCTATGCTATTCACCAGT
>PVJC01024584.1:0-25451 GCA_004026665.1 Murina feae | reverse complement strand
CCTGCTGCTCCCAGTGCACAACTGTGCCCAAACCCTGCTTGTTCGTGCCAATGCCCTTCTCCCTGTCTCTCTCTGTGTTTCCTTCTCCACAAGTGTCTGTGCCTCCATCTCTCTCTCCTTGTGTCTGTTCATATCTTTTCTCTGTGGTGTTTGTCAGTGTATATCTTTGTTCTGTCTGTGCATGTCTCTGAGTGTGTGCGTATTTACCTGTCTCTATCGCCCTATGAATAACTGAGAAAACGAATGCCACAGTAGATGGGTGGCTGGATGAATGGGTGGATGGGTACATGGATGATGGATGGATGGTTGCACACATGGGTAGATGGGGGACGGCCTCCATCCACAAACAGCAGACATGGTAATGAGCGAGCACCTCCTGACCCAAACATCGCTGGCAGCCAAGTCTCCCCCTCTAACGCCCTCCCTCCCCAAGGCCTGTGCATTCCATTTCCATCTTAACCCAAAGCTGCTTCCCCACAGCTTGGTGGCTTGTATCCAGTTTTATTGTTGATACAGATCTTTATCTGCCTTGGGCTTCTAACTGACATTTAAATTACTCTGCAAACAATGAATCAATATTTATGGATTCTTGGACTGATGCGTTTGTCAAACCTGGTGTCCTGAGCTTCTCCCAGGCCAAAAGGGGACATGAGTCAAGGTCAAGGCTTTGTCTAATTAGAAATGGGGATGTGGTCTGCCTCTATTCAAAGTTCTCACCCTGGAATACTGCTCTGTACCCCTAGACAATCTAACGAGATCAAGGCAGTTCCCCATTGGAAATCCAATTCACTTCACAAACTGTGGACATTTTCTGCATGTGCAGAGCACCGTGTTAAGCCTACCTGAGAGACAAGGATGAATAAAATCAGGTCCCCATGCTTTAGGGGTCCCCACACTAGGAGGAGACAGAGGCGAGCATAGGTAGCCTCAAGCAGATTGCACAAGGGATTCAAACACAGGTTGTGGGGAAAATAGAGGAAAAATAATTCTAGTAAGTGAAGCTTCTTAGCAGGCTCCCTGGAGGAGGAAGGGCATACCAGGAGGGGGAAACAATAGGGTCAATAGACTTGGAGCTACAGACAGGTTTCGCTGCTGAGGAAAAGGTTTGTGGCGAAGTGTCGTAGAAAGGTAAACTGAGATCTGGCCCTCAAGAGCTCTGGACACCAAACTGAGGCATGTGGCTTTTCATCTGCTGGTGAGGGGGAGCCGTTGAAGGTCTGAGCTAGGGAGGCACCCCCATAGAGCTGTGCTTTCGGGAGCTCCCTGGGAGCAGCAGGAAATGGGCCCTACACTGGCCAGGGCGGAGGGTTGGAATATTGGGACACCCTAACGTGGAATCACACGTCCCTGGGCCTCATTCCCCAGCACAGCAGGATGGCTGGGCCTTTTTTTTTTTTTTTTTTTTTTTTTTTTTTTGATCTTTAAAGCATGGCCCTTGCCTGCCTTGAGACAAACAACAAACATGAAACTGATGCTCCTGGGGCCTCTTTGGCCCTGTGAATTATGGAGGTGGCCTTACTCGTGGAGGCCCAGCCGTTTATCACCCTGGTGAATGCAAGCTCTGGTTCCAGGAAAACAGACAAGCAAGCTCTGTCCCTGCACTGGCACGGACGTACTTTCCCAGGCAGCAATTTGCTTGCCCAGCTGCCCTCACCACTCAACTGCAGAGACTCTCGAGTTAAGCTCCCCTCCTGGCATCTCTCTGTATAGGGCGTAGTCTGGCATTGCAGGGATGGCTGTGAGCTCCCTGAGTTTGGGGAGGTGGTTGTGGGATCTAGAGAAGCTGCAAGGCACTTGAGGGGTCAGCAGGCTGCTTCTCCTCCATCAGGCTCCGTGGCCAGTGCTGCGAGTCCACAGGAATGTTGGAGACCTTTTCAAAATCAAAAGAAAAAAATAAATATATTTGTCTTTATACCAATCCGGTCATAAAATATAATGTTTACTATTTTTTAATGGAGACATGGGGCCTACTCATAATGTGACCTCCTGCCCAGACCTAGGCATTGAGTTTCACTTTTCTCTCAGGGGGAATGGAAACAGCCAGGCAGAGCTGGGGTGAGGTCCCACCTACGTGACTCCCTTTTTGCACCTCAGTTTCTGCATCTATAAAATGGGCTAATCGTCTGAACCTTACTGGTGGGTTGAGAAGGCTGGAGATGTGTACAGTGTCTAGCAGAAAGGCACTGCTACCTACAACTTTTGCCCATTTGCCCAAGCTCAGTTTATGTTCCATGTTCCCTGGGAAGACTTCCCGACCCTGCCAAGCCTCCTCCTGAATGTCTGTGCTGTTGGTGGCAAAGAACTCAGGCGCCTCAGCTTGTCTTTGTAGTTCTCAGCTGAGCTGGGTCCAGGCCACACTCAGCAGGTGCTAGGTGTGGAGAGGCCAGCCCTGCCAGAGCAGCTGACGGGCCTGAGTGCAGGGGTCACATTTGACACATCATTCTGTTCCCCACAGCGCACCAGGGGTGTCTGTGAGCCTTCAGTGGCTGAGGATCTCTAAAGTTGGATGAGGAGTAACCTACAAGAGAAAGGTTAACAAGTGAAGTTCACTGGTTCATTCGAATGCCAATCTGCATGCGCACTCGGGCCTGTCCGAACTGCTACGTCTACCTCGTACCACTCTTCCGCGTCCTCCGGGCTCTGGCCACACACGAACGTCAGGGCCCTTGCACACGCCTTCTGCCTCCCCAGGGGTGTCCTCCTGCCCACAGTCTGCATGGCAGACTCCTCATTCTTCAGGTGTCACTTAGACATCACCCCGCAGAGAGGCCTTCCCTGGCCACCTTCCTAAAATGCCTCCTTTCATTAGTTCTCTTAGCTCTGAACCTAACCAACTTATTCATGGCATTTTACATGTTTCTCATCTTCAACCTCTCTCTCTCTCTCTCTCTCTCTCTCTCTCTCTCTCTCTCTCTCTCTCTTTCTCTCTCCCCCATCATGTAATTTCCTTGAGAGTGGAAATGTGGCCAATTTCAATCATTACTACTGCATGACAATACCTAGCACAAGGCTAGACTTCGAAAAATATTTGTCAAATGAAGAAGTGAGAGGAGGAGTAAGTTCATTATCTCACTAAGAAAAGTTGAGCGCTTGCTGCATCCTGGGCCATTAGAGGTTTCTGTGCCCAGTGCATCCTGTGCCTTAGCAAGGTGACTGCAGCCACGCAGGGGCCGGAGTGGCCAGGCACATGGGAGAGGGCAGCAGCCTCGTCAGTGGTGCCCCAGGGAAGAGCTCCCCTGGGGAAGACTGACACTAAAACTCCAGACCCAGACACCCCGCTGAAGCAGCAGACGCCCAGAAGGGAACACAGGACCTTCTGAGGGTCTAACTTGAATGCTTCATGCACGGAACACAACACTGGGACTTCCACGCAGCTTCACTAGACCGTCAGCCTGAGCTAATTATCATATACTTGTTTGAAAGAATCTGGCTTCACTCACTCAGCCAACAAATGTGTCCAAGCTTCTCCCAGGAGCCAGACACTGTGCTGAGGCAGCATGTTCAATGAGGAGCAAAGGCAGCCGCTATTGTCTGTGCTGAGCAAAGGGTACTATAGGAGACGTGGGGCAAGGCATCCAGAAGATCAGCTCTAGGAGGAACCTTAGACATGCGAGGGGTGCATCAGAACCCCCGGAAGGCCTGGGACCCTCCTCTGAGTTATTGCTTGCCTGGGCCTTTCTGTCGGAGACTATGGGGCCAGGGTGAGAGAGGGACACCTCTTAGGGGCCTGTGTGCCCAGCCTGAGGAAGAACTGTTCTTTGGGTGAGGACTACCACATGGAGGGTCAGCGTCTCCCTCTGTCCTCCACCTAGCAGAGTATGCTGTGGGGTGGCAGGAGCTTGAGCACACCCAGACTCACAGTGTCGCCAACTTTGGGCACCTGTCAGGGACCAGGCAAAAGGCACCTGGTGTGTGGCCCATGGCCTTGTCCAGCCCCTCGGAGACGAATGCCGCCTTAGGCGCCTGCATCTTCTGCCTGGAGGGGCTGCAGGCTAGTGTGTGTGAGACTGTGCATGTGTGTGCACACATGAGAGTTAATGTGTCTGCTAATAAATACATGTGAGTGCAAGTGTGTGTCTGTGAACATGAATGTGCATGTGTCTGTGTGGCTGTGGATGTGTGCAAATGCAATGCGTATGAATGAACACGTGTGAACGCAGCTGGATGTGTGTGTGTGACTGACTGTGTGACCATGTGCGAGTGCAGTGGCATTGCTCGTGTAACAGGGTACATGCGAACATGGGGCAGTGTGAGCGTGTGTGCGAGCATGTGACAGGGAGTGTGGTGTGTGCAGTGTGTGCAGTGGTTTGTGTGCTGGCTGTGGGCCCCAGCGGCCCCTCCCTGATGCTCCCACCCTGGAAGGAAGATGCGGGAAGGGGCCAGATGGTCTCCTCTGACCCGCTATTTATCATCCCAGCAAAAGCTTATTCAGTTTAATGCTCTTCGGCAATTCATTTAAAGGCTCTGTTTGTTTCTGCTGATGAGAACTGTTAATTTGCACAGCGGTCTCATTAGGCTTAAACCACCAATTAATTCCTTTTGTTCTCATTAAATGGCTGATTCCAAAACATTTCCCAGACAACAATGGGCCGCCCCAGCCAGCCAGTCACCACCACAGAAGTGGCATGGAGCAGGTATGAACTGGTCCCCAGGTCCCTGGCATGGCTACCCAGGCCAAGCTCTGTAAACCCTTGGGTCCTGCAGGGCACAGCTGGGCCCCACATCAAGGCCCAAAGACCATCATCTGGCTGGGTAGGGCAAAGAGGGCAGAGGGTCAGGGAGGATGCCCAGCAGAGAAGGTTTGTACCAGCAGAGGCCTGGGCTGGCACAGGGTGCCTCTTGGCCCCCTGAGGGCCCTGTAGGCAGGCCAGAGCAAGGCCTGCTCTCCGTGCCTGTGCTGGGCATGTCCTCCAGGGAGCTCAGCAGCACTGAGCCAGCCAAGGGTGTGGGGGAGAGTAGGATTGGGAGGGTGTTCTTGAGGCTGCACCCTGCTGCCCTGAGGGAAATCATCCCGACCCGACCCCTCCTGGGCCTCAGTTTCCTCTGATAGAAAAGGAGGGCCCTGGGCTCCCAGCATGACGTCTCTTTTGAAAGCCGCTGAGCCGTTTTTCTTCATCCAAGCGCAGTCTCACACAGATGCCCAGTATACACACGTGAGAATCCCCACCCCGCCACTTCCTGGATATTACTGAACCTCTAAGTTTCCTTCTCTGTAAAATGGAAACAACACGTATACTTCCCTGCTGGAGTGATGAGATGAGGATTGAATGAGTCAATAGCAAAGTGCTTGGTAGATGTGTAGTAATTGCTCGGATAAAGGTTACATAATACACACTCCCAGTTCCTATTAACTGGACAGTGACCTGCCCTGCTTCCTTCCGCAGCCTCACCCCATCCCCCCAACACACACACTCCCTCACACTTTCTCACTCACTGCAGCCTGCCAAGCCCATCGGACCTGGACTGCCTTCAACCCCACATAGAGTTACCAGATTTAGCAAATAAAAATGCAGGATGCTAGTTAAATTTTAATTTAAGATAAACAACAAATAATTTCTATAAGTGTTCCAAATATCATATGGGTTATACTTTTCCTTAAATTTTGTTCTTATCTAAAATTAAATTTTAAAGTGCATTTTATCTGGCAGCCCTATCCCCACCCCATGTCAAGTGAACTTCTTTTCACCCTTCCAGATTCAAATGAAGCATCACCTCCTCCAGGAAGCCCACCGTAATATCTCAATAAGTATAGCTATCCCCTGTTAGTGCCCTCTTGACTCCCTAGGCTGGATCATCTCTATCTAGCTCTCATCACCACTCTTCACAGTTCTTTATGATAAGTGACCCACATGTCCATCTTTTCCGTTATCTTTTGAGTTCCTTGAGGGGGTGGGGAAGGTATTTCACTTTGTACACTCTGTTCCACATGTAGTTCACCATTGTCTCCCCTATTCTCAGTGCACCCTCTGCTTGGACGGCGCCAGACTAGGGAGGGCAGACAGGAGGTGGGACCTGGGACTGGACTGCTGGCTGCCACTCAACACATCCATTTTCCTTCTTCTTTAGTAACAAAACCCTGCTGGGGCAGCATTGCACGGAGCATAAAGACATTTCCCAGGCTCCCTTGCAGGTAGGTAAGGCCACTTGACTAAGTGATGGCCAGTGGGTGTTATATAGGAATTCTAAGAGGGCCGGGAGGTGGTGACTTCCCTTCCCTCTTTTCGGCTGGAATTGTAGACGTGCTGACAGGAGCCCCAGCAGCTATTGGGAGCATGAAGAGACATTGAAGATGGCGGAGCAGAAAGATAAAGAGCGTGTGGCTCAAATTATTTTGTGGTCAACATTCCAGCCCTCCGATGTATACTATCAAGAACCGAGAATGACCTGAAATTGTGCCCCATGTGTAAGCTAACACATTAGTCTGTCACAGTTTCATGAATACTAACAGAGGACACCAGGCTCCTGGGTCAGAAAGAAAGGACTTCATCATTCATGACACAGCAGGCAGCATGAGCATCATGTGCACGTCAGTTTGCACTAATTCTCTTTGTTCCTATTCTTTGGGGCGATGCAGAGCAATCTTGTTTGATGCTGCAATCCCTGTGGGTTTGGAACCCCAAGCATCCTAGCAGGCTTTAAGCAAATAGTAGAAATAACTCAAGAAAGAGACATTATAACTCTGTCGGCCTCATTGCATAACTCCTGTGCTATCTGTCTGCCCAGAGCGCTCCTCTTTTGGGTAACAGCACCCTCACTTCTTTTGGAAACTATCCCTCCCCCTCAACTACCCACCAGTGAGGTATGGAGATCACCAAACACAGCACCCACCCCAGCCACAGGACAGCACTGGACATATTACTCAATTTGGACCAATAGAGCTCTTCCCAGGGATTTCCATTTGAGACAAAGGCTGGACATCTGTGGGTGGGAGTTATGGAGTCAGGGCACTCAGTCTCATAAAGAAAAGCGATCTCAGAGACTAACACTTGATGAGATGAGGCACAACAAGGGTCCTCTTGGTGATGGTGCCTGGGACCCACTGCCCTGCTTTTTCTGTAGGTCAATCCCACAAATCAATGAAGCCCTCTTCTGCCCAACTAGTTTGAAAGGCATTGCTGTGAATTGCATCTCAGAAGCCTCATGACTGCCTTCCCAGTTGGGTATGGGGACCTTAGACAGAGACTGATTGGCCTCCTATGTGTGTCAGCCTTTGGGAGAAGGCAAAGAAACACACAACCAAACCACCAGTGGACAATCCCTGCAAAACGCCGCCGGGACCACTCCAGTGGTGAGTGTACCTCAGACCACATGGTTCAGGGAAGATCAGAAGATTTTCTGCCCACCTCCATGCCACTGTGCAGACTGAAGCATTGCAGTGAACCAGGGAAGGAGGCCTCAGTGACCTTGGTTACCTGCGGGCGAGTACCCAGTCTCGGCCCACCCATCAAGGCCAGCCTGGGAAAGCAGGTGCTGCCGCAATCTCCACATTATTAGGACTCATTCCATATGTTTCTTTGGTCTTCTCTCCAGGATAATTGTTCTTCTGGGGCTCGAGGTGGGAGGGCAGGAGGTGTGCACTCCTGTTTATCAACTCACTAAATGCTTGCTTTAAATTAAAACCCAGACCACATGCTGGCTCATGCAGGAATAATATTAAGATCAACCGTTAGCCTGCCTTCTGCTATCAGTGCCAGTCTGATTTAAACCTGCTTTTTCTCCTCACCTGGGGAGACTCATTCTGGAAACATCTAGTGATAACCTAGCTCCTACACTCCAAGTCCTTTTTTTTTTTTTTCTTTATTACTCTGTCAGCCAAACCCTATTCAAACAGAGAGTCTGTTTTATCAGTTAACAAAGCTATTCTTATACCTTCTCTGTGCCAGGGTCAGTATTTTGTCCTTCACATGCATTGTTTCATCCAATCTGATCTAATATTCCCAATAAACCTGAGAGAGGTATGACTATCCCTTTCCAGAGGAGAAAGCAGAGGTTCAGAGAGGAAGTAGAGTGACTTTCAGGAGGTCACTCAGCTGGCAGGCAGTGGAGCGGGCACTCCTGCCCACAGCTGTCTCACTTTAAAGCACCCCTCTACTCAGCAGTTTACATCAACCTTCCCTCCATTATCCAGCTGCTCTCCCACCGACCTGTGACGAATGAAGTTGGATGCCAGTGGTTCTGTGTGTGCGCTGGATCCAGCCTGATGTGGACCAGACTAGTGGCCGCTCACCTGGAGGGATCTGACCCATGGGAAGAAGGCTTCTGCTGCTGCCCCCATCTGAGCTCAGTTGCCTTCCATTGACTGAGTGTGTCCATTAACCCATTGAATGAGTCGTGTGGCCCCTGGGCACCCCCTTTAAAATGTGCCCACTCTCAGGGTATCAGTTACCGATCGCTGTGAAACAAGTGTCCTGAAGCTTCACATCCTCTTTCCTCAGGAGTCCCTGCACAGCAGTTTTGGCCGGGCTTTCCTGGGCCGAGCCCGCGGGTCTCTGCAGGGCTCTCATGCAGCCACGCTCCCTGGCGGCTGGGAGACTTAAGATGACCTCAGAGTGATGGCTGATCGTTATTGTTAGCTGGGGCTCTGCTCAGAAACCCCGCATATCACTTCCATTGCATTCCCTTGCTCAAAGCAAGTCACAAAGGGTGGAGATGGGCGAAGGGGCAGACACAGAGATGGAGGAATTTGCCCCCCCCCTTTTTTCCCCAAATTGCCACATTTGGGAAGCTTAGTGACTTAAGGTGCCTCTTAACCAGGTTTCTCAACCTCGGTACTGCTGACCTACTGACTAGGTAACTCGGATGATCCGTTGCTATGAGGGCTGCCCTGTGCATTTCAAGGTATTTAGCAGCATCTCTGGCCTCTGCCCACTAGATGCCAAGTGCCGCCCTCATCCAGTGTGACAACCAAAACTGCCTGCAGATGTTGCCTAATGGTTCTGTGTGTGCGCTGGATCCAGCCTGATGTGAACCAGACTGGGGGCACTGGCCTGTTCGAGGACTGCTGGTCCAAGCTCAGGATCCCGGAAGCTGTTCCCGAAGCCCTTCTCAGTGGGTCCCCACAGGCCCTATGATACACACCCCTCAGTGCTGGCCTGTGAGGAGAGAGAGAGAGGACTTTCATAGTGGGAAGCAGGCGGTACAACATGGAAACCTACCCTTGCCAGCTGTGCTCGACATGAGCACTCACGGGCAGGACAGGGTCACCAGAGGCCCCTCAGCCCTGCCAGCCCTGTTTCAGCTGCGGTGGGTCTGACTCAGGGGTTCTCGGCTCCAGGTGGCCTGCCCTCAGCTGCCCACCGGCTCGCTTGGCTAGGCTGGGAACGAGTCCAGCCTTGATGGCCTGGCCTTCACACTTGCCCAGCTCCAGCCAACTCTATCCCCAGGCGGGCTTGGGCCTGTTCTGAGTGGACTGAGCACTGGAATAGCAGCCACCTGCAGCCACCCTGAGGAGCGTCATTACCTGAAATCGCCGCAGCTGATCTTCAGCAAATGCAGCCAGCTCTGCCTTCAAATGGCACCCAGCACCTGACCACCTCGCACTCTTCCGCTGCCACCACTCTGCACCGCCCATCACACAGTCCTCCCTCTGTTCTATGGTCTAGGCTCCCCCTGGCAGCTGAGTGTGATTCTGCTAAGATGTACTAGTGAGTGTGATCATGGCACATCTCTGCCCAACTCTCCAGTAGTCCCCGTGCTCTCAGAGGCAAAGCCCAAGTCTCCATGGCGAGCAGCTGGCAAGGCCTGTGGTATCGGGGCTGCCGCTCCCTGCCCTCACCTCCTGCTGCTCTTCACTTGCTCAGCTGCTTCATCCTTGTTCCTTGCTGTTCCCCAGACACACCTCTTCCTCAGGCCGTTGCACGTGCCTCTTTGTCTGGAACGTTCTTCCCCCCACATTCACAGGCTCCCCCTCGGCATCAGTCAGGTCTTTTCCCAAAGTCCTTTTCCAAGGGCTTCCTTCTGTCATCCTTTCACAAATGCCAACCCCGTCACTCACATTTTCTCTATTCTCTTCACGACATTCATCATCACAAGCCAGTATGTGACCCGTCTTACTGTCCCTTGTGTGTTGTCAGTCCCCCTACTAGCCTGAGCTCCACAGGGCAGGGGTTTTATTTCTTCATTCACTGTTGTACCCCCAGTGCTTAAACAGTACTGGATGCAGGGAAGGGGCTCAGTAAGAATTTTCTAAGTGATGGACTGAATGATTAAATGAATAAATAAATCCTATGCAGGAGAGGGAACACACAGGATCTAGAACCAGCCTGAGTTCTTCAAGCCCCCTGTGCCTGGTGGATAGGGAGCAAGGAAGACCCCCTTTCCAGTCTCTGCCCCAGGCAGGCCTTCCAGAATCCAGCCTCCTCCTTCTCCCCCTCCTCCTCCTCTCTCCCCACCCTCTGTCTCCCTCAGGCCTTCCTCCTCCAGCCTCTCCCCTGCCCCCTACTAGGAGCTCAGCAGGCCAGCTGTGAGCCTGTTAGCTCTGCCTGCCCTGAGACTTCGTGGGGTTCCATCTGGGGGCTCTAGCCATCTGGTTCCGGGAAGGGAGGAGAAGGGAGAACCCAGCTTGGAGGGGTAATGTTGCGGAGCAGAGGTGGGGGACAGGACACCTCACCATCTGGCCAAGGTGGGAGCTGGTCCTAACACCTGCATCCCCAGCCCCAATTTCACTCATGCAAACACACACACACTTGCGCAGCCAGCATTGCCCCGCCTTCCCCCTCTAGTGTCTCCTACTCCCTTACTAGAATGAGAAGCTGCTCCGGGTGTCAACCATCTGACCCTGAACTGGTGTGAGGAGCCAGGGCAAGGACACCTCATCCTCCAGGCCTTCCTAGAGAGCGATTTTCTCCATTTTATGGGCGAGGAAACTGACAGCGGACTACTCTGTGTTGTTTTTTATCTTAAGCTCATCTGCCCTATTTGAAATGTTTACACCAGCATTTATTCACTTTTATAATTAAAAATAAAACTAGTTACATGGTATGTATAAGTTAAATGATTGTGAGATAAAAGAATACATGGAAGAAAATGAGCAACAGACATAAAAACAGAGAAAAGAGACAGAGAGAGAAAGAAGGGAGAGTCTCGCTCCCATTCCCCTACGCAAGAATGGGTGCCCGACCCTTACCACTGAGCACATGTGAACACTGAAAATTAGAACTTCTTCTGATACTGCGATATTCACACTCACTGATGTGACAGACCAAAAATACATAGAATCTATGATGACTATAGTTAGCTGCTCTATGATACGTAGGAAAGTTATAAAGAGAGTAAATTCCAAGAGTTCTCATCACACAAACTTCTTTTTTCTTTTTTTTTGTGTTGTATATACATGAAAAGATGGATGTTAGCTGAAAAACTTGTGTTGGCCATTTCACAATATATGTAAATTAAACTATCATGCTGAATGTCTTAACTTACACAGGGATACATGTCAATTATTCTCAATAAAATTAGAAAAATGAGTTAAGGTGAATATGTTCACCAACCTCCCCAACCCCATTCAGCCCCCCACAAAAACACCCCTCATCCTCCACTCAATTCTGCCCTCCTTCCTCCTCCCGGGCAGGGTAGGGTGGCTTCTTTGTGGAGGAGGGGGTTACCTGGACCTCTAAGTAATACAGTACTGAGGGAGATGGATGGGGAAAAGGAGAAAGAAGGTGCCTATACTGGGGGCAGAGGGAGGTTTGGGGTCTTTGGGGGAACTAGTGGGCCCAGTAGAGTATGAGGAAACTGGATGGGAGAGAAAGGGGGTTAATAAGTGTTGCTGTGGACTGTGTATTTGAATCTCTTTTAATCTCCTTTGAGCAACTTGAGTAAAGAATAATTTTTTTATTTACTGGGGATTGCTGAACACTGCTTTCTAAATGCCATACTCACGGAGGCTCCTATGGGCGACACAGGTGTTTAAACAGCATCTTCTAGTTGACAGAGGTTTTGCATGTATTATTTCACAACTACAGCAAACCCAGGAAGCAAATGATATTACACCCCCAATTTTCAGACCAGAAAACTGAGTCTCATAGCAAGACAACTAGAATCAGAAAATTGAACAAAAGAGGTAAAGCTGGGCTGTGATAGCAAGTCCTGTGTACCTTTCATGACCCACACTGCCTCACTTCAGCCTGTATGCTCAGAGCAATGGTTCTCGGTCCTGGCACCAGTGTCACATGGAGAGTGCAAAAAATGAACACTTTCTGGTTTTACCCCTTGGAGCAGGGCCTGGGCAATGGAATTTTTAACAGGTGAATATCTAAGGTTGAGCTAAAGTAATCTTGAGCAAAGAGAACAAAGCTGGAGGCTTCACACTGGCCAATTTCAAACTATATTATAAAGCTATAATCATCAAAACTATATGAGTCTGGTATAAAACAGACATAAAGACCAATAAAACTGAATAGAGAGCCCAGAAATAAACCCATGGATACAGAGTCAACAAATTTTCAACAAAGGATTCAAGAATACACAATGGGGAAAGAAAGGCTCTTTAATAAATGGTGTTGAGAACATTGGAATAAAATTGGGCCCTTCTCTGACATCATACACTCAAAATGGATTACATACTTCAATGTAAGATTTGAAACCATAAAAGTACAGAAGAAAATATAATGAGAAATCTTCTTGACATTGGTCTTGGCAATAATTTTTTGGATTTCACATCAAAACCACGGACAACAGAAACAAATATAAACAACTTGGACTACAAAAAACTCAAAAGTTTGCAAAGGAAACAATCTGCAAAAGGAAAAGGCAGCCTAGGAAATGGGAGGGCATCTGATAAGGAGTCAATATCTAAAATATATAAGGAACTCATGCAATTCAACAGCAAAAATAAATAAATAAATAAATAAATAAATAAATAAATAAATAAACTTTAAAACGAGCTGACGACCGGAATAAGCATTTTTTCCAAAGAAGATATACAGATGGCCAGCAAGTACATAAAAACACACTCAACATCACTATTGGGGAAATACAAACTAAAGCCGCAATGAGATATCACCTCACACCTGTTAGATTGACTGTTATTAAAAAGTCAAAATATGAAAAGAGTTGGTGAGGATACGGAGAAAAGGGAATTCTCATGCACAGGTGGTAAGAATTGGTACAACCACTATGGGAAACAATATGGAAGTTCCTTTAAAAAGTTAAAAATAGAACTACCTTATAATCTAGCAATCCCTTCAAAGTACAAAATAAAATACTATTTGAAAGAGATATATTTATTCCTATGTTCATTGCAGCATTATTTAGTAGCCAAGGAAAGAGTGTAAATTCCACTGACAGATGAATAAAGTGTGGTATATATAGAAAATGGAATATTATACAGACTTAAGAAATAAGAAAATCCTGCCATTTGCAGCAACATAAATGGACTTGGAGGACATTATGCTAAGTAAAATAAACCAGATACAGAAAGACAAATATTAAATGATCTCAGTTATGTGTGGAATCTAAAAAAAAAAAAAAAGTGAACTCCTTGAACAGACTGGTGGTTACCAGAGGCTGGAAGAAGGGAGAAAAGGGGAGAGATATTGGTCAAAGGGTGCAAACTTTTAGTTATAAGATTAAGTTCTTAAGTCCTAACGTACAGCACAGTGACTACAGTTAATAATAATGTATTGTATATGTGCAATTTGCTAAAAGAGTAGATCTAGTTTTCAAATGCACAAACACAGAAATGTTAACTATGTGAGGGAATAGGCATGTTAATTAGCTTGGTTATGGTAATTATTTCACAATTTCTACATATATCAAAACAGCAGGTTGTGTACCTTAAATGTATACAATTTTATTTGTCAATCATACCTGATAAACCTGGGGGGAGGGAGGAGGCAGAATCTAATGTTGGTTAGCCCCTAGACCAAACTTCAATAAACAATGAAATAAGTTGGGGAGATAAAGTGGCTGTAAATGGGCTGAGTCACTCCTCTGAGAATGGAGATGCCTTCACACCAGAAAGGGTCAGTATGGAGCCCTATAGATGCAGGCAGAGCTGGTGGCAGAAACCAAGAGGGTGGGCATTCAATGTGCCCACCACACTGCCTGTGCAGGTGGTTCAGGTCAAATGGGTTGACCCTAGGACACCAAGACCATTTTGAACAAGGATTTCGGGGCTGTGGCTTGAGGAGAGATCGAGATCATCAGGATCTCACTTGGGTGTGTTGGGAACAAAGTGGTGACTACCTTGGGGTCTGAGGACTGGGAATGGGGGGGAGCGCAGCTAAGTCCCAGTAGATGTGGGAGATGTGCCTTTGGGACTGGAAACTTGTCATCCGAGGGCTCGTGTATGGTCCCAACATTTACTTTTACAATCAGCTTCCTCTCAGTTCTTGTCAAGCGTTTAATAAAGTTCCTTCTAGCAATTTCCTCTGCTTTTTCTGAAAGGCATTTATACAGGTATTTAATTAACAAATTGTGCGATCAGTTGTTGTGTTGAAAATGTTGGCTTACTCATTCACAATCCATTCCCACCTCCTCTTCCCAGGATTGCCTCCTGCAGAGAGAAAGCCTGTGTGCACAGACTCCCTTTCAGCTAGGGTTTCACTGATTGGGGTTTCTCCAACCAGTGGACTCATAACTTGACTTTAGAGAGACTCGCATGAGGCTTCCATTTTGTCACAGAGGCACCGGGTTCTGGAGCACACAACTGGGGTATAGATGCCCCATGTGATGCAAGTAGGACATGCTCAGCAGCCTGGCTCTTAAAAGTCAGCCTAATTCCCATTTCTCCAGACCTCTCTGAAGTTCTAAAGGCCATTTCATACCCTTTCTGCATAAATAGCCAGAGTGGATTCAGTCCTTGACAGCTGACTACTGATTGATCCAGTCACTCAATGCCAATGTCTCAATAAGTCATAGCACTCTTGTTCACCATTGAGTCCCCTATCTCCATCCAGTGCATAGAACATAATAGATGCTCAGGAAATATTTGTGATGTACTGACTGGAAGAATGAATTTCCAGGCTACCCTACCACTGCTCAGAGAAATCCTGAGAATATAGTGATTTCTTCTCTGGGTCAGACTCTCCATCAGAAGACAGCCCCCAGGAGCTGGAGGGCACAGCATGGCACAGAGCCCTGTCCACCTCCCGTTTCCCTGCTCACAGAGGATTCAGTGCTCAGACTCGTCATGGTCTGTGGGAACCAGTGGAAAGCTCTGCCTTCCTGTGCCCAGCTGTGTGAACTTGAGGGTGAGGAGAAAGAAAAGGAACCTGCACCCCCTCTGTTTCGGGTCCCTGCTCCTCCTGCCATCCAGGAGGATGGTTTGAGATGGGTTTGATGTCAGCTCTCCTGAAGTCCTGCTGTCATAGGGTGTCCTGCAGAGCCCCCAATCACTTCACAACAAAATAACTCGACCAGGGGGTAAATTTGCAGTTAGAAGAGTCAATTAAGAAAAATATTGCAACAGTCTCTAATCCTGGCCATTTAAACAGTCCTTCCACTTGCAAAGTTCAGAGTGGCCAGGTCCTTCTCTGCGCTTCAGAACTACTCTGTCTCCTTTGCAGTCATTTAGTCAGAGACCACCGGGGCCCGAAGGAATGAGACAGGCCTGGGGAAGGGGCACCCAGCCCACATCTTCTGGCCCATGAAGAATGATAAGTATGGGTCTGACAGCTCTGACTGTCACCTGCTGAGACACAACCCCAGCCTTCCTTGAAATCCCCAGTGTCCTTGGGCGTCCTCAGCAGATAGCTCACAGGCACTCGTGAACAAGCCCTGTTGAGTATGCACCAGAGCAACCCCTAGGTGCTCATGTGCTGGCCACTCAGCCCACCTCTGAGTTCAGCTCAGCTGAGGGGACATTCAGTGCTCAGACTCGTCATGGTCTGTAGGAACCAATGGAAAGCTCTGCCTCCCTGTACCCAGAGACAAAGATTCTAAGAGGCTCCTTGACAGGCTCAGCGGACTCAGAGGACTCAGTGGGCTGAGCCCCCACCGCTCACAGCAGGGTCCTTCATAAAGCTCCGTGGCACCAGCTTCCTTTTTCCTGTCTTCATCCTTCATTCCTGCTTCTGGGAATGCCCTCCCAAATAAGCCAGCTGACCCCACTCTGAGCCTCAGGCTTTGCTCCCTGAGGAACCAGAACCAAGACCACAACTCTGTCACTCTGTGTCCTCCCCGTCTTCCCTGGCACCCTCACTGTTGCTACGCTGTCTTGCAGGCACTGCCAACGTGCTGTGCTGACAAGCACTACATTCCCTGAGCAGGACTCTCCCTTCTACTGCTCACCGCACACGGCTGCTGCCTGGCTCCCCAGAGCAGCCTTGTGGGGCAATTTGAGCTGAGGGAGGAGAGACGGCTCCGAGGAAGGTTCCCAGAGCAGATCTGCAGGGGCAGCAGATTGTTCAGGTTGTGCACCTTCTCAGTCACCCCAGGGGCCCAGACATGAGTCCCTGGGAACTGAGCTGAGAGAACCCCCAGCAGGCCCTTGCATAGGTGCCTACTTCCTCCCAAAGCAAAGGCGTGCTTTGAGTGAGATTCTTCCAGAAGACGCTCTGCCCACCTGTAAGTGCATTTCTCCCTTGCGCCACCAGCTTGTCACTGGTATGACTAGACTCTCGTGATCAACACAAGTTAGGTTCAAATTAGGGTCCTTAGAGGACTCACACCAAAGCTTGTATTAGTCATAACCTTCCCGGTGAGGAGCTGCTGCTGGGTAGGGCCCATGGGGTACTTTTGGTGGCAGGAAATGGAAGACTCTGCTGAGATTGGTTAAGTGGGGAAAGGAGGGGTGACAGTTCCAGCTTTGGTTAATTCAGCTACTCCATGACGCCATCAAGGAGAAGGGCTCTGTCCCTTTTCCTCTCTGCCATCCTCAGGCATGTCCCTTCCTGCCTACAAGATGACTGCTGCAGCCCCACGCTGTTGGAGGGAGGGGTCCTGTGTCCTCCGAGCACTCGAGGCGGTGTCCAGAGCAGGGAATCAAGAAGCCCCTTCTTGGTGCGGTTTTTTACAAGCAAGGGATGGCTTTTCTGGAAGCCTTGGCCAATCCTCTGCTGTCCAGCCAGACCTGGTGGGGCAGGTGTACGATGGTGCTCATTTCACAGATGCCAGAGTTGCTCAGGGAAGCGCAAGGTCACAGCCACAGCAGTCCTACATCAGCTCTTAACCTCTGTCTGGATCTCCTGCCCTCTCTTGAGTGCACACAGCCCCTCTGATGATATAAAGGCAGGGTCAGGGGCAAGAAGTAAGGCCCCCATACTGCCACCCAGGGGCTGGACTCACAAAACAGAAAGGAGAAGAAATTACTACTGCTTTAATGAAATTCTGCCTGTCCACCTCACGTTCATGCCCCGCCCACCTCACACTCAAGCCCCGCCCTGCTAGCACACATGTCCCACTTGCCCTCCCTGGAATCCTGCCCTGCTCTGGCCGCAGGACACAGGACAGTGGAAGCGGTCCCCTGCTACATTCACATCCTACCAAGCAGTCATTAACAGAGTCACAATCAATTTCTCAGAATGATTGCTATTGCACAGGGAACTTAATGGAATCACATGGTCATTTTTCATTTGGAAAAATAAAAAGAGATGGTGGGGGTGGAGAGCAAAAGGAAGGAAAGAATGCCCACCACCAGCACAGGCTGCTTTAGTCACCCCTCCTGTGGGGATGGCCAAGAGCCTGATGAGAGCACATGGCATTCTAACGGCTAATCACCCGGCAGAAGAGAGACTGGAGCTTGTTAGCCAAATGAAGCATGATGGATGTTTTATTTCAACAGTGGAATTGGGAGAGCGGGGCAGACAGGGGAGATGCTGCAGCAACAGCTGGATAAGGCTGGTCAGGAAGGGCTGGTCAGGCACTGGTATCCGGCAAGGGCAGGGGGCACCGGAGACTCTAGCAGACAGGAAGACCAGACTTAGGGAGGTGTGAGGAGCAGGAATCCTGTGCTCCACTTACAGAGCGATGGGTTCCTTTACTCAACAGGAAACTTTCAAATGACACCGTGTGCCACTGCGTATGTGTCCCAGGTATAAGACTTAGCGCAGATTGGGAACAACACACGTTTCCTATGCCCCTAAGGAAACCTCCTCTGGGGTCATGTCCAGGAGGGAGCTCTGCATGGCTGGGGTGCCTTCTCTTCAGGAAGAAGGACAGATGGGGCTGCAGTGAGCTGGCAGGGGAGCTACCGCCCTGATCTCAGGCGAGTCATCCTCCTGTCCCTGCCGCCTGGACGAAAGCCGTGCCTCTGAGGCTCTGAGCCCTCAGCAGCAGCTTGTGGAGCTGCAATGGGCTGTGGGGTTCCCAGGGGTTCAGGAGAAGGTGGCAGGGTAGCTGGTCAGTTGCAGCTGTCCTCAGCACTGATCAGGCCCAGCGGCTGCCCCAGGTAAACTTGTTTTCATCCTCATCCTGTAGCTCAGGGGTCCTCAAACTTTTTAAACAGGGGGCCAGTTCACTGTCCCTCAGACCGTTGGAGGGCCAGACTATAGTTTAAAAAACTATGAACAAATTCCTAGCACACTGCACATATCTTATTTTAAGCAGGACAGGCAGCGGCGGCAAAAACACCTGGCATGTGGCCCGCGGGCCGTAGTTTGAGGATGCCTGCTATAGCTAAAGAAACCAAGGCAGGGACCCTGTGCAAGGGAGTCTAGGCAGAGCCAGAAATAGGCCTGACTCTAAGTGGGGCACCGATGGCAGGCACCTTAGTGATCTCCTTGGGCAATGCTCTGCTTGACTTCATCTCTTTTCTCCTGTTTCCTTTGGGAGATGATCCTCTATCCAAGAGAAGAATCCCAGCCTTCTGCTCTTGCACAGGTTTTTTCATTCAGGAGACCTAAACTGGCCAAGCCCCACATGCCTGGTGGCATGTACACTGTGTTGAACCAGACACGGGCCCTCAGGGTCCCCAGGGCTCTGGCCTAGGAGAGCTGCAGAGAGAACCAATGTTGGTTCTGCAATCAGGAGCCAGGCCTCAGGACTTGGCCCTGCCACTTACCAGCCCTGGCATCAAGGACAAGTTCTTACACTCCTCCAAGCCTTGGTTTCTCTATCTGCATAATGGGTATAAAGTTCATCTGCTTTTCAGGATTATCAGAAGAATTCAAAATGATTATTCAGGTCCACAATTATTTATATGAATTCCTTGGAATCAGATGTGTTTCAGAATATGTTTTTTTAGAGATGAAATATGATGAAAATACCACATATTTTCTATTACCCCAACACGATCTGGGACTGGACCCGGTAAGCAGACACATTAACATTTCTGCAGAAACTAATGACTATTTAGCCCATGGGGTAAATAGAGACTAAAAATATGTGCCAAGTACAGTTTTTTAAAAAAAAACTTTTGATGTTTGAGTGCTTGATATCTCAGGATTTTGAATAAGGGATTTGGATAGTAATGATAGTAGCACTACTTACTGACCATTTACTGATTTGCATGCATTAACTCATTGAATCCTCATAGCAACTCCATGATGTCAATGATAATGATTATCCTTACTTTGTAGTTAGGGCTGAGAGACAGGGCGTGTGGTTCACTTGCCCATAAGCACACAGTGGCTAATGGTAGAGCCAAGATCAACACACAACTGTGTCTTTGCTCAGGTCAGGAACTGAGAAGGGTGATGGGGATGCTGGTCGGGCCTCAGACAGCACCCACCCAATTTCCTCATGCGACAGATGGGCACTTAGAGGAAAGGCAACTTCCACGGTCTTCTGTCCTCTTTCCACCAGGCTGAAAATCGAGCCATGCTGCCATGTTTCCAGACTCTGGATCTTGTGTGCCTCTACCACTCTCTCTCTCTCTCTCTCTCTCTCTCTCTCTCTCTCTCTCTCTCTCTCTCTCTCTCTCTCTCTCTCTCTCTCTCTCTCTCTCTCTCTTCTCCACCTTCCAGCCTTCATCTTCCCAGAACCCACCCATCACACTGCTTGCCCAGACTGAAGTGTGAGAATAGTCAACAGGATATGCTCAGCCCCCAACCTCCTTTCTGCCTCTCCTTTCCCTATGTGACCCCCCTGCTTCAGGCCCTCATCACCCCCCTGCTCTTCCCCAGGGGGTCAAAGGGGCAGTGAGGGGACATCCCTGGGCAGGAGAGTAGTCCTAGCTTCCTGACCCAAGCAGCATAGCTTCCACCTGACCATCAATACACAGACTAAGACTAGGGAGGTCCCAGAGCCCTAGACCTGGACCTAGGTCTGGGTTTAAATTGCAGCTTCTCTCACAAGCTAGTGCGTGATTTCAGACCCCTGAGGCCTAGAAAGAATATCGGGCTCTCAGCAGACGGTTGAGACTCATCGGAGAGTTAACATTGTTAGCTGGAGCCAAATTGGCCAGCTTGCCTCTCAGGAGACTTCCTGCCAGCCTCTCCCAAGACCTGGAGAGATGGGCTCCTGCCGCCACCTGTGGGAACCCACCGCCCAGAGCAGACTCACAGGCTGCTGCCGAGGGCGCAGACCTCCGAGGCACAGCTTTGTCCAAGCTGCAGGGACAGGAGACTGGCTGGCCTGAGACGGTGGAGGTAGCTGCCCCCGCCAGTTCACGCCAGTTCCTCCTGAAGAGAAGGCACTCCAGCCAGGCAGAGCTCCCTCCTGGGGAGGACATGGCCATGTGGGGGTTGGGAGGAGTTCCTGGGGCACAATCATGTGCTTTGGCATGTGCTGTCCCCAACCTGCTTTAAGTCTCACCAGCTGGGACAGTTCCCCTAGTCCACCAGCCGTTGTCCCATGGCCTCATGGGCAATTGCCCCACCTGTGCTACTCAGAAAGATGTGAGGTTGGGGATCACCTCCCCCCCCCCACTCTCTGATTGAAGGAAGCATGTGAGCCAGCAGCCCCGGTACAGTCTTCTTTCTGTAGACAGGAATGGTTCCCTCTGGCAGGGTGGTTGAGAGTTCACAGTACAGACTTATGAGTCAGGAACCCCAGTTTGAACTCCAACTCCACTGTTCATGAGCAATATGTCTGTCACATAGCAGGGGCTCAGTCACCCCTTGCTGGTGTTTAATAATATTAACTTAGTAAAACATTGCTATGTATCAGTGTTTATTATTTACTTAAAGGTTATTGTGAGAGCTACATGAGATTTAATCACCTCTCTGAAACTTTGTTTCTTCATCTACAAAATGGGGGTAATACCTCTTAAAAGGCCTCTTGTGAGGATTAAACAAGATCACTGACTCAGCAGCAAAGGGTGACTGAGCCCCTGCTATGTGGCAGACATGCTGCTGAGTGCATGGGTGGAGTGCTGAGCAAACAGATGTGTCTCTGGCCTCATGGAGCTTGTAGTCTGGTGGGTGAGCAGAGAAAGTGTCAAATAAAACAAAATAGGATGAAAAGAACTTGGCTTAATAAACAATAGTTCTTATTACCCTCCTCTGGGTGTGGCTTATGCTTAGTTAATATTAACTTATTAAAACACTAGAGGACTGGTGCAAAAAATTTGTGCACTTGGGGGAGGACGGGGTCCTTCAGCCTGGCCTGTGCCCTCTCGCAGTCTGGGACCCCTCGGGGAATGTCCACCTGCTGACTTACACCCGCTTCCCAGGGGATCGGGCCTAAGCTGGCAGCCAGACATCCCTCTGGCAGCCCAGGGATCCTAGGGGGATGTCCACATGTCAGCGGGGAGCAGGCCTAAGCTGCAGTCAGACATCCTTAGCACTGCTGAGGAGGCAGGAGAGGATCCCACCACTAATGCTGTGCTGGCAGCTGGCAGCCTGACTTGTGGCTGAGCAGAGCTGTGGGAGCACACTGATCACCAGGGGGCAGTTCCTGCATTGAGCATCTGCCTCCTTGTGGTCAGTGTGTGCCATAGTGACTAGTCATTCCCAGTGGTTCTGCTGTTAGGGTCAATTTGCATATTACCCTTTTATTATATAGGATAGAGGCCTGATGCATGGGTGGGGGCTGGCTGGTTTGCCCTGAAGAGTGTCCCGGATCAGAGTGGGGGTCCTGCTGGGGTGTCTGGCCATCCTGGGTGAGGGGCTGATGGCTGTTTTCAGGCTGGCCACATACCCTTCAGGAAGGGGAGTCCTGCTGGGGTACCTGGCCAGCCTGGGTGAGTGGCTGATGGCTGTTGGCAGGCTGGTCACAGCCCCTTCAAGGTGGGTGTCCTCCCTGGGATGCCTATCTAGCCTGGGTGAGTGGCTGATGGCTGTTTTCAGGCTGGCCACATCCCCTTCAGGGAGGGGGTCCCTGTTGGGGTACCTGGCCAACCTGGGTGAGGGGCTGAGGGCTGTTTGCAGTGAGGCTGGCTGGAAGCAGGTATCTGGGGTTCCTTTATCTTCTATAATTGAAACTTTGTTGCCTTGAGCAGAGACCACAGCTGGGCAAGGCAGGCGGGAACCTTAGCTTCCTCCTGCTTGTTCCAGCTCCGTGGCTGCTGGCCGTCATCTTGGCTGGGTTAGTTTGCATATATTCATTCTGATTGGCTGGTGGCCATGGCTTAGGTGTAGGGGAGTGACACCAATTTACATATTACTCTTTTATTAGATTATATACATGTGCATGTGTATAATCTCAATTAGCCCTCATAAAAACCTTGAGCAGTAGGTATTTTCCCCATTTCTCAGGTAAAGAAACTAAGCTTAGAGAGGTAATGTGGCTTGCCCAAGGTCACACAGCATGTAAAGGGTGGGACGGGACACCAGCCCCAGTCAGTGCACCCAGGACCCATGTTCTTATGTGTAGAGATGCTGCCTCAGCTTAGCTCAGGGCATGGTGTACGTGAAAGGGCTCTCTGCAAATTACATAGCCCTTAAAGTACATCAGATTTTCATGGCTCTGATCCCTGCATCACATCTGGTTCCCTGAACACCGGGCAGATCAGCCCAGGATGGGAGTCAGGGAGACTGACCCAGGGGCTTCCAGAGGAGAAACCAGCTCCCTTTTCAAGGGGGACACTAGACACAGAGGTGGCAGCCTCCTGGGACACCTCTTCAGGCTTTGTGGGGCTGCTCAGCCCCAGAGGGGGATGTCCCAGGAGGACTAGCATGGTCCACGGGACAGCCTTTAGCTGGCATTTCTCCATCATGTCAAGGTCAGTGCCATCACGGAGAATTGCCTCAGCCCTGAATCTACCACCTGGGAGGAGGCCTAGCTTTAGTGACAAGCACACTGGCTTTGAATACTTGTTTCCCAGCCGAGTGACCTCAGGCAAGCCATCTAACCTCTCTAAGCCTCAGCTTCCTCCTCTGCAAAGGTAATGGGGATGTCCTGTCTGCAGCAGGTGGCAGGAGATCAAGAAGAGTGGCTTAGTGGGTGGATGCCAGCAGGTGGAAGTAGTGTCTGTCATTGTCTATCTGTTGTGCACACCTGAAAGAAGCAGGAATGACATTGAATTTAGGCAATTAGGAGAATTTCCCATAAAAACTTAATTCTTCAATAAAGCAGGGCAAAATGAAATAGGTGAAGCATTTTTAAACTGTGAGTTAATGATGTATAGTTGCAGCCATAATAATAATAATAGCTACCAATTACAGAATACAGAAGGTCAAATCTGGGCCAGGAGCTAGCTGCGCACACAGTGACCAGCCCCCACCTCTGAGGCAGGGCTCAGCTGTGCTCTGCAGCCAGTACACCAGGGTTCAGCAGGTCGGCATTTGCCCACCATCCCACAGACATCGCACGGCAAAGCTACGGCTTCTCATTCCCGTGTCCTCTCTTCCACACCTGGGCCCTTTCACACACACTTAGAGCAAAGTGTTAAGAAAAACAAACCAAGAACAAGAACCTTCTCTCTTTCCATCTAGCAGTCCCCAGTACTGGTTTACACAGAATTTGGTCTCAATAGCACTTCATTATTTTCCACACCTTAAATGTTCATGTTTCACCCAGGGCCATAATGACCTCCCATAATAGAGGTGGGAGCCAGGAGACCGCCCTTCCACAGAGCACGCTCTCCAAAAGCCTCACCCTAACCTGCCACGCACAGTGACTAGCACTCGCGGGTGCCCGGAAAATGCCAGTCTTGTGCACCCAACTCACTTTCTCAATTAACTTACAACCCTTTTTCCTTTTTTTAAACCGTAGGTCAATTAGAAGCAATTCCATTTTGATTGCCTTCAACGATGTGTTTCTTAAAGAAAACGAAACTGCCCTGACTGCTTTGGCTCAGTGGATAGAGCGCTGGCCTGCAGACTAAAGGGTCCCAGGTTCGATTCCGGTCAAGGGCATGTACCTTTGTTGCGGGCACATCCCCAGTAGGAGGTGTGCAGGGGGCAGCTGATGGATGTTTCTCTCTCAACGATGTTACTAACTCTCTAGCCCTCTCCCTTCCTCTCTGTAAAAAGTTAATAAAATGTATTTTTTTAAAAAAGAAAACAAAACTTGGTTTTTCTTTTGTATATTTTAAGAGGACAGAATCATTTTACAAGTCACCCAGTGATTGCCCCTGGAGGTCTCCCACGGTTGCTTCTCTCTGTGGTACTCCATTCATTCTTCTAGACCCTACTGCCCTCATGTTCTGCATCCAGCCAGCCCCCAAATCCTGTTGCTTTCCCTTTAAATGCCTGTCATTCCCAGGCCTATTCTTGATTCCTGCCCAGCCTTTCCCTCACCCTTGGACTATGACAAGCCCCCTTTCACAACCTACTCCACATAATCCGTCGCCCCTGTTGGGGATCAGTTCCCCCTGCAGACACCCTGGAGGCTCCTTTGTCTGCCCCCTGCATTCCTGACCCTCATCCTGGGCAGAATTTCTTGCTGCCCCAGCCCAGCAGAAACTCCGGGGTGGCACTGTGCTTTAGGTGCTGTGGGGACCTTCAGGCTTCCTCCGACATCTAGCAGGATGAGCACAAAAGCGGCCGCAGCACAGCCGCTTCCCGTGGGCCCAGTTCAGCAGCTGCTTTTAGTTTGAGAAATATCCTTGGGCCTGATGTGCCAGTCTGAGGACTAGGTGTGGTGCAAAATGTCAGCAGCTAATTGCTTTAACCATTACTAATAGGTCCGCACTAATTACCCTCTTGCACCCAGGCAGGGTTTTACAGATGAGAGGACCAAGCAAGAGGGAGGAGTGGAGGGCTGAGTGGCTGTCAGGATGGGCTGGGCCGGAGGCAGGGCCTTCCCCATGGAGGGAGGAGAAGGAGAGGGGCAGGGCTGGGTAGATGGAGCTACTGTCTTGCTTCTCTCCTCGCCGTCTCCCAGAATGCAATCTACCGAAACCTCTTATTAAAAGTATTCTGGAGGTGATAAAAGTGTCACCAAAGATTTGCTCATTTTCTAAACTGTCATTTAAACAAAATTTATGATCAGAGAAATATAGGCAGGGGCAGAGGGAAGGTGGGCAGGGAGAGAAAGAAGATGATTTAAAATCAGTTCCTTAATAAATTAAAGACGTTGGCTTACAAGAGGGTCCTTGGAGAGGGAAAGTGCTGGAAGGTCATTGCTTTCTCCATGCCAGCTGGCCGGGTTCTCACAGGCTACCACACCCCAGCAGTCTCTCCATCCCCATTTGTACCACTAACCATTCCCCTCTTGACCCACCCCCGCAGGCCTGCCCTGTA